>ML322925.1:0-27522 GCA_005239505.1 Nicotiana paniculata | reverse complement strand
TCACGGGCATGCTTGACACTAACGTATAGATAGTCGTCACCACATCTATACGTTGAACATATCACTAACACGTAGCAAATAAGACACAATACCTATTCCCTAAAACTAAGGTTAAGCCAAACACTTACCTCGAATTCCACGACCAAACTCAAGCCTCAATTACCGCTTTCCCTTTAGAATTCGCCTCCAATTCGATTATATCTAGACATAATAAGCTTAATAATATCAATAAATACTAAATAATTCAACCCCAATGCTTAATTATGGGTTTTCTATCATTCTTTTCAAAAAGTCAAAAATCGACCCCGGGCCCGCTTGGTCAAAACACGAGGTTCGGACCAAAACCCGATCACCCATACACCCACGGGCCCGAATACAATTAATTTTGAAATTCGACCCCAAATCGAGGTCTAAATTCCCAAATTTGTAAATCCCTAATTCTCCTAAAATCCCTAATTTCTACCCTTCAAGAACAAGATTTAGGCCTAGAAATCTAATGGGTGTTAATGGAAAATGAAGAAAATGAGTTTAAGAACACAAACCTTGAACTTGGTGGTGAAATCCCTCTTCAAAAATCGCCCCTAAGCTTCCTTGGTTTTGAAAATATGAAGTTATGGCTAAAATCCCATTTTTCTACTGTTTTAAGTGGGCTGGACAGACCTTCTACGAGTTCTCGTGAGGTCTGTCGCGTTCGCGTAGGCTCACCCCTCCCTGGCCTTCACGTTCGCGTGCCCCTGGCCGCATTCGCATAGATTTCTAGCTCCCCCCATCCCCAGCTCCCTTAACACAGTGCGTTCGCGAGTGCCTAGACGCGTTCGCGTAGAGTAACCTACCTAGGGCTCCACATTCGCGTCGTGGCCAGTGCGTTCGCATAGAGTACCCAGGCCCTTTTCCCCGCTTACTCTTCGCGTTCGCATAGAACAAAACACCAGAAACCAGCAAATAACATTCACACCAGATTTTTCTAAGTCCAAACCACTCCGACACCTATCTGAAACTTACCTGAGCCCTCAGGGCTCCAAACCAAACATGTACACAACCCTAAAAACATCCTACGGACTTACTCGTGCGATCAAATCGCCAAAACAATATCTTAAACAACTAAATTAGCATAATAATCAAAGGAAAATCTCAAGAACTTTCAAAGTTTCGAATTTCACAACTACGGGTCCGAATCACGTCAAATGACCTCCGTTTCTTACCAAATTTTATAGGTGTCACTCAAATACCATATTAAACCTGTACCGGACTCCGTAACTAAATACGGTCTCGATACCATCAATTTCAAATATAATCAAATTTCCAAAAACTCTCATAATTTCAGTAAAATAATTTCTTTCAAAAATTTATTTCTCGGGCTTAGAACCACAGAATTCAATTACGGGCATACATCCAAGTCCCATATTTTCCTACGGACCCTCCGGGACCTCCAAATCACGGGTCCGGGTCTGTTTATTCAAAATGTTGACCGAAGTCAACTTAAATTCAATTTTAAAGGCAAAATTAGCATTTTTCTCAGATTTTCATATAAAAACTTTTCGGATATACGCCCGGGATGCACACGCAAAATGAGGTGATATAAAAGGAGCTTTTTAAGGCCTCGGAACACAGTTTTGACTTACAAAATGAGAGATGACTTTTTGTGTCATCACGAACTTCTATTCTCTAGATTCGCAACTCGTTCATGACTTTCATTCTGAACGTTGTGAAATCAATGCATAATCAATATAGACTTGGGTTGATTCCTATGAGTCTCATTCTAGATTACTAAGCATGTCATAAACACTTGAAGTGTCAATCTTCATAATCAGTTCATGAATACATGTCTCAGTCTAGCTCTATTCAGCATTCAAGTATCATGTAACTCAGTATGGTTCAATATTTCAGCATCATGTATTTCAGTATGATTCTCAGTTCCTGAATGTTGAACACCTGTATTTGGGTCTGAGGCCGTAGTTTGTATGCTTTATGCATGTTTGGGCCTGAGGCCGTAGTTTATGGTTTATGCATTTTGGGCATGAGGCCGTAGTTATGTATACGTATACTTGGGCCT
The DNA here is from genome assembly GCA_005239505.1 of Nicotiana paniculata. NCBI lineage: Eukaryota > Viridiplantae > Streptophyta > Magnoliopsida > Solanales > Solanaceae > Nicotiana > Nicotiana paniculata. Next base: position 25,469 of record ML322925.1, on the reverse strand, counting down.
GAGGCCGTAGCTTGTGCATATATATGTTGGGCCCGAGGCCGTAGATTATTTAGATAAATAAGTTGTTCATTATTCAGAAGAGGGAGAATTCATATCCTTACCTCCTTTGTTCAATTCGATTACCAGTTATCAGTTCAGTTATCAGTTATCATTTCAGTTTCAGTTTAAATAGTTATCATTTCAGTTATCAATTATCAATTATCAATTCTCAGTTATCAGCTTAGTTTCAATTTCAGCATTTATAATTCTTTCTTTCAGTTGCTTTACATACCAGTGCAATTCAAATGTACTGACGTCCTTTTTTGCCCGGGGCCTGCATCTCACGATGCAGGTAATGATTTACAGGTTGATGATTCAGAGCGCTAGGATTCTCGTACCAGCTATTTGGTGATCCCCAGTTCTTTCAGGGCATTATCATTACCTTACAGTCTTTAGTATTTTTAGATAGTCAGTTTTTTCAGTATTTCATTAGAGGCTTGATAGATAGAATAATAGTTAGACAGAGTCGCAGGCTGTTCATATTAAGCTATGTTGGCTACAAATATGTTTCAGAATTGTAGTAGTATTTCCGCACTTTGATTTATATTTTCGAGACTTTTAATATATCAACATGTGTTAGTTTATCTTCCCCATTCAGTATGTTATGATATCACATGTTGATTCAGCCAGCCAGTTGGTTCGCTCGATCACATGTAGTCAGGCACCGAGTCCCGTGTTACGTCTAGGCCCAAGTTCGGGGCGTGACATCTTTCCTTCTATTTTCATCGTTGCTTGGACCACTCTTATTTGAATTATCTTAGACTCGATTCTCCGACCTCGACCGGTATCACTACATCAGTCCCATAGACTAGTGAGTACGACATTTCCCCTGTGCTTGTCTTTGGAGTAGTGCGGTATGCCCATAGCACTTTAGGCAACAACTTTGGCCACAGTCCCTTGGCGTTTTCGAGCTTCTTTTTCATGATATTCTATATTGACTTGTTGGAGGATTCGGCTTGTCCGTTGCCTGCGGGGTTATATGGCGTGGAGAGTATTCTTTTGATGTGCCATTTTTCAAAGAACTCAGCGACCTTCTTTCCTATGAATTGGGGTCCGTTGTCACAACTGATTTCTTTGGGAATGCTAAAGCGGGATACGATGTTCCTCCATATAAAGGTGATCACTTCTTGTTTGCGTATTTGAGCGAACGCACCTGCTTCCAACCACGTAGAAAAATAGTCAGTTAAAACTAAAAGAAATCTTACATTACCTCGTCGAGGAAAGGGGGTCGACGATATCCATTCCTCATTTGATGAAGGGCTAGGGCGAGGTGACTGAGTAGAGGTGCTCGCCCCCTTGGTGGATCATGGGGGAGTATTTTTGGTATGGTTCACATTTTTTAACAAAATCAGCTCATTTCTTTTTCATCGTGGGCCAGTAGTAGCCTGCTCATATGAGACATCTGACTAGGGATCGATTGTCGGTGTGAGCTCCGCAGTGATCTTCATGGACCTCTATTAGGATGTGTCGTGTCTGGTTTGGTCCTAAATATTTTTCTAAAGGGTCACCGGACATTCTTTTGTACTGGTCATTGTTGATGATGATATACCTTGCTGCTTGCATTCGAAGCTTTCTGGCTTTTTTTTGTCGTCTTGAAGATATGCGACAATATGATTGCGCCAGTCCCAAGTTATATTAATAGTGCGTACCTCGATTTGGTCGTTTGATGAGTGGAGGAGAGTGACCATGTTCCCTTCTTCGGTTAAGCTTTTAGTGGCCGCCGCAAAATTGAAGAGGTCTCCCGCCTCGATGTTCTGCGCTTGTGGTATTTGGCCGAGCTGGCATTCGTCAAACCCGGGTATCAGTTTGTAGATCTCGGGCTGGTATTTCTGTAGACTTTGCTCTTTGATTTGAAAAGTCCATGTGACTTTATTGACAGCGAGTTGTGAGTCACATCGTAGGACTACTCGTCGTGCTCGATACCTGAGCGCCAACTTTAACCTTGCAATTATGGCCTCATACTCCGCCTCATTGTTAGTCATATCGGGATACCATATGGACTAACGAATTATTTCTCCTATTGGGACCTCGATTACGAGTCCTAGTACATATCTTGACGCGTTAGAGGCGCCATCAGTGTACATAATCCATAGGTCGTATATCTTGGGAGAAGTACTGGAGGCTTCCCTTTCGACTTCGGGCATTATTTTTGCGCTGAAGTTGGCGGCGAAGTCAGCAAGTACTTGTGAATTTATCTTCGTTCATGGATGATAGGTTATATCATGCTCGCTCAATTCTATGGCCCATTTGGAGAACCTACCCGACAGCTCGGGTTTGTGCAATATACTCCTTATAGGAAAAGTCGCGACCACCGAGATGGATGGCACTGGAAATAGGGTCTAAGCTTTCGTGAAGCTATGACCAAAGCTAGGTCCAACTTCTCGAGGTGAGGGTACCTCGTTTCAGCATCGACCAAAGTCTTGCTGATATAGTAGATTAGAGATTGCCTACCTTTATTTTCTTGGACTAGGACTCCACTTACTGCAACGTCGGATACGGCCAGGTAGATGAAGAGGCGTTTTGCGGGTTCTCTCTTAGCGAGCAGTGGGGGCGAAGATAGGTACGCTTTTAGTTCCTTTAGGGAATCGACGCACTCGAAATTATATTGGAGTCTGTTATCTTTTTTGAGTACGCCAAAAAATTTGTCCACCTGTCATAGGACCGTGAGATGAACCTCGATAGGGCGGCTATACGGTCGGTCAGCTTCTGCACCTGCTTTTTGCTGGTCAAGTTTTCTGGTATCCCCTCTATAGCCTTTATTTGGTCGGGGTTGACCTCGATGCCTCATTGTGACACTAAGAAGCCGAGGAACTTTCCCAAGGTTACACCAAAGGTGCATTTTTTGGGAATCAACTTTATGCCATATCGCCTGAGTATGTGGAAAGCTTCCCTCAGGTGGTCGATATGGTCTTCCTTTCCTTTCGACTTGACCAACATGCCTTCTATATATACTGGCATGGTTTTGCCGAGCTGATCGTTGAACATTTTGGTCACCAGCCTCTGGTATGTCGCCCCTGCATTTTTCAACTTGAACGACATAACTCTATAGAAGTACGTCCCTTGGTGGGTGATGAACGTAGTTTTTTCATGGTTGTATTCCTCCATGAGGATCTGGTTGTAACTTGAATAAGCATCTAGGAAACTTAATAGCTCGTGCCCAGTTGTTGCATTGATGAGCTGGTCGATATGGGGCAGCGAAAATGAGTCTTTCGGGCATGCTTTGTTCCGATCTGTGAAGGCTACCCACATCCGCCATTTCCTATTTTTCTTATTCACCATGACCACGTTGGCGACCCATTGGGGATATTTTGACTCCCTGATAGAGCCATTTTCAAGCAATTTTTTCACCTCCTCATGGACAACATCATTTATTGTGGCATTGAATTTTCTTCTAACTTGACTCACCGAGGGGTAGAATGGGTCGACATTCAATTTATGTGTCGTTATTTCCTTCGGGATGCCCGGCATATCTGCACGAGAAAAGGCAAACAAATCTGCACTGTTAGCTAAAAATTGGCGAGATGTACCTAGTTATTAGAGTTTGTGGCCGATATAATCTCTTTTGCTGTGGTCACTTTTGTCGAGTCGTACTGGGTCGAGGTCTTCTAAGATTGACCCAGTAGCCTCCACGACTTCTGGGTCCTTGATGACATATTTACCTTCGTCACCATCCGACCTCGACCTCGGTAGTTGCTATGCTTCTACGCCTTTGTTACCTGCATCATTAACGGTGTGAGTGATACCTGTTACGGGAGGGATGTGTTGCTCATCAGTTGCTGATGTGATGTCGATTCATACATCCTCCCTATTTGTCCTTTGGGCGGGTTTGTCGAGTATGCTGATCAGCGTACTCGTTATCCATGCTTCTAGTAGCTTTTTCACTGTTGGTGGTGCTTCATCTGCTGTGGATGTAGAAGCATCTTTTCCATGCGAGGTTGTGACGCTGCCATGAGGAAGGAATGGACCACTTCGTCTAGGGGAAGCGTCTGGCGTCATATTCTCCTCGTCCGTTCCAGTAATCTCATTGATGGTGTTTAGGAGGTTAGCAGTAAGACCTGCCACTTCTTTCAATCTTTCCTCTCTGTTACATGCCATGTCAGACTATGCACAAACTTTTTAAAAAAAAAGAGACTTTGTGTTGTTGTTGCTTTTTTTAGATCTAGGAAAACTAACACTTTGATTAGGAAGTCCCCACAGACGGCGCCAAATTGTTTGACCAAAAATGAGTTAATCCCTGGTTATACTAAATAATAATTTATCAAGATGGGACAATCCTAATTAAAGCTAATAATTCTAGATCTGTAATGAATGATGCGGATAATAGTATACTCGAAATGAGAAGTGGATAGTAAATGTGACCAGATGCTATGTTATGTAGAGAGAGCAAGCAATAAATAACATTAAATAGCAATAAATATAAATAAAGGTGAAGATTCACCTAATATTGAAGAGGGCGAAGGATTCCTTCCTCTGACAATGATGAATGACACAAGTGAGATAGAATATTATGCACTTTCTTGAATCTGATGGAAAAGGCAATAGAATAGTTCACCAACAAGATGAATCTTAGTGAAAAGTGATTCTTTGTATTACTGGTTGAGAGTTTATTTTTTTTACAAGTGTTCTTATCATATGGAATCTTACATGTCTTTTTCCCCTCTTTCTTTCTATTTATATGGGATATTTCCTATAAACCCTAAAGTACAAACAAAGAGAATATTCAATAGAATATTTTCTTTGTGGATTCCAATATAAACTAGCCGTTATTTCTAACTCTGTTGCTCGACCTCGACCACGACCAGTTGTCGAGCTACTCGACACATGAGATTATTGACCGACCATGACCACGCCATACTTAACAATTTCCAGGACACTCTCGTCACCTGACTCTGCACGACTTAATTTTCGGTCTTATTTTGATCAATACAGAGATCCCGATAATTGTTAATTAAGTTTTGACTTGGTGATTCAAGTGGGGCTTGGTTTCTAGTTCAAGTTACTTCAAAGTATAGATTTTATCTAACTTGTGACATCGGTGTTTTCTCCATGTGGTTGCCGAATTGCCGATCAATGTGCAAATAGCGTAAATATTGTTTACCTCAAAGACCAAGAAGAAAGAGGTTTTAAATTTAGAAGAAACCCGTTAACGTTCTTTTTTCAAAGGTGAATAGAAGGGAAAGAAACATGTTCACGTGCTATATAGAACAATGGTATCAATCAATTACTATAAATATTAATTCTGACATGGCACGAATAAAGTAGTGTGACGTCCAGACACATGGCACCCCAAAATGTCAACACTCAACATGTTGACGAAATCAAGAAAACCTCAAATTAGTGTGAAAGTAAACATCGAGTTAATCCGAAAATATCTTATCACTCCTCAACCAAAAATGGATTTAGACCCAGATTACAATCCCAGTTTCAAGGCCAAAATCAATACCAAATGGGTAGCCACAGTAGCTAGCATTTGGATCCAGTGCACCAGCGGCTCACTCTACACCTTCGCCATCTACTCTTCTGCTCTCAAATCTAGCCAAGGATACGATCAATCCGCCCTCGATGTTGTCTCTGTTTTCAAAGATGTTGGCGCTAATGTCGGCATTCTTTCCGGTCTCCTATACTCTTCTGTCACCGTCCGCCACCGCCGTTTTGGTGGGCCGTGGGTGGCGCTGTTTGCCGGAGCTGTTCAGTGCTTTGCTGGGTATTTTCTTATGTGGTTGACCGTCGTGGGTATTCTGCCTAGACCCCCTTTATTGGTTATGTGCCTCTACATGCTTTTAGCTGCTCATGCTATGACTTTCTTCAATACGGCCAATGTTGTAACTGCTGTCCACAATTTCCCTAATTATAGAGGCACCATTGTTGGCATCATGAAGGTTCGTTTCTCAATCCGTCTAATTTGAGGTTTAGGAAAAAAAGTAAACTTTTTATTTAAGTTGCAAGCTTTGTCATGGGTTTCGATTTTATGTTTATTGAAGTTGCAAGCTTTGTTATGGACTTCAATTTCCTATACTCTTATCAATTAGACAGTGCAATTAATATAGATTGGTAGACTAATTGTGCAATGCAGCACGCCTTGGAGTAAGATAGCATATGCATTACAACTTTAGGCACGTATAAGAACGATGATGAAATGAGATTAGAGGGGATTGTCGTGCCTTAATGCAGACAATGTTTTGATTTCGACATTCAATCTTCCAATGAAATGGTATGATGGAGACATAAAGTTGAAATTGAATGACTTAAACTGAGGAGTGCTATGGGAGTGTTTCACAAAACGAAGTGAAAGGTATGTTCTATAGAACGTTTGTAAAATCGGAAATTTTAACATATTTACAAGATAATATTTGTAGAAAAATGGGCGTAATGATAGATTTTCGGTCATAAACAGCTAGATAAAACTTGAAATGGTCATGCCCGGAAAAAAGTGCAAGTAGCACATATTAGTGATAAAATGTGGTTGCTTGAGATGGTTTAGTAATATCTTGGGTAGACCTCCATATGTATAACCAAAATGAGATTGGTGAAAGGAATGAGCTAGACCTAAAATAAATTGAAGAAGTTATTACAAAAAAGCTACAATCTCTTCGAAATCAATGTGGATCTACCTGAGCACAAAACCCAAAGGAAGCAAATGATGTATATAGTTGATACCAACCAGTTGCATTCAATTCTTAGGTGCTGTTGTCGTCATTACAGTTGCATAAAGTTCATTCTTATGAGTTTTTTAAATAATTTCATTCTAATTAGGGGCTTTTATGTCTGTTTAGGAATAAGTGTGATTTAGAAAACCTAGTTTTAGAGAACTCTTTGCCTTAAAATAAAAATTTAGTAAAGAATAAACAATCAGTAATATGAAATGTGCCTTGATATAGCAAACTTCAACTAGGTTTAGATTGAGGCATCATCGGCTGAATGATATTGTGGCTTGTCATTTCTTTTGGCCTCCGAATAATTAACTAAAGATGGCAAGTTGTTCAAGAAGTTAATTGTATCTTCTCTCTTCATAATATAGAAGGAATTGCCATTCCTTTGATTTCAGCACCAAGTCTCAAAGTAAAAAAGAAAGATCACGGAGATCAGAGAGTAATGAGTTGGAATCTCAGAAGGTTTATGTTACTAATCTTGTTTATGGTATATTGCTTCCAGTCTATCTTCCCTTTTCCGCTTCTTTGATTTTGATTTGTTTTCCATCTGTGCAGGGTTTCCTCGGGTTAAGTGGAGCAATTTTAATTCAAGTATATCAGACAATCTTTAGAAACAGGCCCACTGCATATCTTCTGTTATTGGCGTTGTTGCCTCCTATAACTACTGTGTTACTTATGTCGTTCGTAACAATCTCGCTAACAAATGAAGATGATGAGAAGAAGCATCTGAATGGTTTCTCATTGATTGCTTTGGTCCTGGCTTCTTATCTCACGGCAGTACTAATCGTGGGAAATATCTTCTCTTTACAAATGTCTGTTCGCATCACCACTTTTGCTGTACTCATTTTCTTGCTACTTTCCCCGATCTCTATTGCAATCAGTGCCCACAAGGAAAAGTCTTATAGAATAGTTAAATACTTACTCGAGCAAAACTCAACAGCATATGAGCAAAATAGACCTCAGGCGCATGTTGTGGACATGGGGCAAAGTCATGATGACTATGACGAGTTGCCTGCTGGTGCTGATCAAGAGAGAGAGAGAACTGAGAAGAAGACTCCGGAATGGGGGGAAGATATGAACCTTCTTCAGGCAATGTGCACCACTGGTTTCTGGTTTTTGTTTGTTACCACTGCATGTGGAATGGGATCAGGGCTGGCCACAGTTAATAACATTAGCCAAATAGGAGGGTCTCTTGGGTACACAGTTTTAGAGATAAACACTTTAGTTTCTCTCTGGAGTATCTGGAATTTTCTTGGTCGCTTTGGAGCTGGTTATGTGTCAGATTATTTCTTACGCTCACTTGGTTGGTCAAGGCCATTGTTTATTGCCATTACTCTGGCTGGTATGACTGTTGGCCATGCTGTAATAGCATCTGGTCTGCCCGGTGCTTTGTATGCGGGCTCTGTTATAGTTGGTATTTGTTATGGATCACAATGGTCACTAATGCCTACAATAGCTTCTGAGATATTTGGTGCAGGGCATCTGGGAACAATATTTAACACCATAACTGTAGCAAGCCCTGTGGGATCTTACCTACTGTCTGTGTGGGTAGTTGGATATATCTACGATAAGGAAGCATCAGATGAAGGGAACTTGTGTACCGGAACTCACTGCTTCATGTTGTCATTCTTTATCATGGCAGCTTCGACTTTCTTCGGGGCTCTTGTGGCCCTGGCCTTGTTCTTTCGGACAAGAAATTTCTATAATACTGTTGTTCACAGAAGAGTTGCAGCTAGTTAGTTCTCATTGATACATAAAATTGAGGAGAATAGTAGCTAGCAACACCTCTTTGTAACATAGTGTACACAGTTCGACACAATTAGGATGGTAGATTACTAATTACCAACTTTGTAACTTATGATGTGTTTATGGGCTTGTATCGCTATGCATGACATTGTTGGATATGAAAGTACTAATTGGTGGTCTTGATAGCTGAAGTGACAAGTAATAGCGGGCCAAGGAGGGCATGCAAAAGGAATGAAATGCCTTTGGCAAATCGGATGGGTCCTCAATATTCATAACCAAATTGGAGTGAACTGTGCATTCATTAACTACGGTCAAGTGGTACCAGTGTACATAAAGATATATGTCATCTATTCATTGGATTGGTGTAAATACTGACTCTGGATTTACTTGTTGATCATCTCTTTCTGTGAGTGTCATGCATAATGCTGTTTCTTTTATCTTCCTTTTCATTTTTCCCTTTAATGGACTGTATAATAATTAGCCTGGGGGGAATAGTTATATTTTAACTGATTATACAATGTCGCCGTCTTTCTATTTTTTTTTTTCCTTTTCTATTTAATATGGTTTCAACTTTCACTTCCAAGTAGCATGAACGTACAATCCGTAGTTCGACTGACATGTAGTGGCTAGTGCTATATCTCCGTGCTATGATTTTCGGGTATTGATAATAATGGGGGTTGCAAAGTGTCAACTCCGAAAAAAGGAGTCTTGGTATGATTTTTCAAATAGTTGTTTCATTTGTGGTTGAAGATGGCTTCCCAGTTCCAGTAAATCGGCCTAGTTAAGCAATTGTGCTTAACTATGTATTCCTATGTCTGCGACTAGCAGACAAGACTAGTTTTGAGCTTGTCTTTGAGGTTTTTGAGGGTTCCGATTTGCAATTTTGTGATAAAATAGAGGAACAGCTGCCAGGTTGGTGTATTTAGATAGCTCTTTTAATGGGGGTTTTGTCCTATGATTTCTATTGAAGCAGATATGTGATCAGTATTCTGCCCAACTTGGCTCAGCTCGTAGGGATCTACCAGCTTTGTGCAACTTCACTTGCATTGGGAAGGTGTATCAGCCCAAGGATAAAAGATCAACTGGCTTCTGTGATGGGTTTACTGTCTTTTAGATTTATATTTTGATGATCTAACAAACTTACTGTCAAAGAAGCAGATAAAGAACCTGATGCACACTTGGTATATATCTCAATCAACGGACTCAAGCTAATGTGAGCTTTATGACTTCAGAAGAATCAACTCAGTGACCTGATTCCTTTGGGTTTCCCTGACAACTGTACGAAGTCAACTCTCTACAGTTGGAAAGTGACTGCCTCCACTGTACACGCTACAGTGCAGAAACAGTGCAACAGTCATTTCCCATTAGAAAGGACCTTGTACCAACCAAGTGATGTCATCCAAAGTATATTAACAAGAACCAATACAACAAAACATCACTTGATCACTTGTAAATGAACTCAAGCACTCCAGATCTGATAATCAAGCATTGAAGTCACAAGTACATCAAGAACAAAGTACAACACTACTACGGATCAGTTCCTACAACAAGTCTCTTGTATGTCCTTAGTTGAGTTGTATCTTTGTATGTTCTTCATTGTAATTCCTACTTTGCTTATTTAGAAGCTTTAATTAGGAACCTTTGAAAACCATAAAACCTTAGTGTTTGTGTTGTGACTAGAGTTAGTCATGAATTGAAGTATTTATAATAAGTGTATTGCAAAGTGGCTTGTAATAGGTGTATTACAAGTTAGTGAGGGATTAAAAATTTAATTCCTAGGTTGCAATAGGTTGTAATCTAAAGAATACTCAGTAGTGAAGTTGAAATCCTACCAGTGTAGGTCGTGATTTTTGATCCCCTTGAGCAAGGATTTTTCCACGTAAAATCCTCTGTGTCATTTACTTACTGTTGCATTAGCTAGTTCTATGTAAACTGTTATAGGACCAGGTCACTATACAGTTTGGTGGACTCATACATTCTATCAATTGGTATCAGAGCCGGTTCTTTTTAAAAGGTTAACACCTAGAGAGGATCCTCATTATGGCTGCTCTACCGAACTTCGAGGAAGGACAATCAACTTACAGGCCCCTAAGATTCAACAACCAATACTATGGCTGGTGGAAAACTAGAATGCATGACTTTATAATGGCAAAAGATTCCGAGTTATGGGATGTTATTTGTGATGATCCATATGTCCCAACAAAGAATGTCGGAGACCCTGCTGTAATGGTGCCAAAAACCAGGAAAGAGTACAATGACGCAGAGGGGAAAGTTGTGGAAAAAACCTTTCGCGCCAAGAAGATTTTGGTGTGTGGCATAGGACCTGATGAATACAACAGGATCTCAGCCTGTCAATCCACCAAGGAGATATGGGAAGCTTTACAAACAACACACGAAAAGGAACCACTCAAGTAAAGCATTCCAAGATTGACATGCTCACCATCGAGTATGAGCTTTTTAGAATGAAGGATGATGAAGCCATTCAAGATATGCACACAAGATTCACTTCCATCATAAATGAGTTATACTCGCTTGGTGAAATCATCCCAAGGAACAAGCTCGTGAGGAAAATTCTTAGCGTTTTGCCTAGCTTCTGGAAGAGTAAAGTGAATGCCATTACTGAAGCAAAGGATCTGCATGCGCTGACCATAGATGAGCTGATTGGGAATCTGAAAACCTATGAAATGAAGAAGAAGAAGAAGGACAGTGAAAAAAGAGAACCAAAGAAGGAAAAGAACCTGATACTTAAATCTGAAAGCAATGACTCGAGTGAGGAGGATAGTGACATGGCTTACTTAGCCAGAAGGTTTCAAAAAATGGTTAGAAAGAATGGAGGCATACTAAAGAGAGGTAGTTCCAGAAAACCAAAGAATTATGACCTCTGTCATAAGTATGGAAAGCCAGGGCTCTCCTGAAGCAAGAACATTTCAAGCACAACTCTGATAAGCAGCCAAGAGGAACCCGGTTCCAGAGAAACGCTTCAAAAGGAAAAACGCAGCTAATAATGTTATGAAGAAAGCTCTTGCAGCATGGGGAGACTCATCCAGTGAGTCTGAAGAAGAAAATGGTGCAGGTGATATTTCTATTATGGAAGTTGAAAGTGAAGCAAATGAATATGATTCAATATTTGCTTTGATGGCTCAGTCAGACGATGATGAAGATGATGACAATGATGAGGTAAATTTTAGGGATGTTCAGAGAAATCTGAAATCCTACTCTCCTAAAAAAACTCATGTCATTAGCTAATGTATTGATTGATACCTACCATAGTCTTGTGAGAGATAAGGATGCCTTGACCATAGAGTTAGGAGATGCTGAGCAAACTAGAGATGACTTGGTAGTTTGTGTAGTTGGCCTGAAGGAAACTATAGATAACCTGAAAAATGAAAAGGAGGTTCTAACTGAGAAAATTGCTAGTGTAGAACATGAAAGAGACGATTTGATAGTAGTAGTAGTTGACCTAAAAGAAACCATCGAAAATCTCAGTAAAGAAAAGAATGACTTAGTGGAGAAAGTTGATGTCTTAGAGCTAGAAAGAGATGATATCCTAGTACTGGATGTAGACTTGAAGGAAACAATAGAGTAACTCAAAGCAGAATGTAGGCCTGGAAATTCCGAGAAAGGAAAGGAAGTTTCAAGTAAAGCACATATTAAGCTTGAAAATGAGTTGAATGTTATAAAAACTAGTTTATGTGTTGAACTTGAGAAAAATAGACAGCTTCAAGCAGAACTGGAAAGAGCAAAAAGTGATCTTGAGAAGTCCCTAAAGTGGACCTGGTCCTCTGATGTTGTTATTGCCATGTACATTAACAACAGTGGAAACATGCAGGGAATATGGTTACAAAAGGAAAGAACTCCTTATAACCCTCACAACAAGTATGTCATTGTACCCGATAACTGGTTGTATACCCATTGTTCGGGCATTTTAGAGAAAATTGCAAAGCCAGGGCTCAGTCTCTTCAGAAAACAAAGTTTTTTGCTGAAAAAGGACCAGGTGCCACCCATAAAAAGCGCATGTTACCTACATGGACTAGAAGAGCACTGATTCATCCCTTTTCTCATTACAAGGGACCCAAACTTATTTGGGTTCCTAAATCTAACTCTTGATTTTCTTGTGCAGGGAACAGTGAAAGGAAGCAGTCAACAATGGTTCATGGATAGTGGATGCTCAAAGCACATGATTAGGAATACCATGGACTTCCTTTCACTAAAATCCCTGCAAGGAGGGAGCGTATCCTTTGGAAATGGGAAAATGGGAAAATGGGAAAAGGGGTACATTCTTGGTGTTGGAAAATTTGGAAAGTCTCTCTCTCACTCAATTGAGAACGTGTCTTATGTCAATGGTCATAAGTACAATCTCCTGAGTGTTTCTCAAATATGTGATAAAGGAAACAAGTTGGAGTTCTTGTCAAAGATATGCACAGTTACTAATTTGGTAACTGGTGAAGTTGTACTTGTGGCAAAAGATACAAGAATTTCGATGTTGCTGATTTTGAGTCCTTACAAAGTAGTGATCTGATCTGCCTAAAAGCAGTTGATGATGATGCTGAGCTATGGCACAGTAAATAAGCTGATTCAGAAGGACCTGGTTCGTGGTTTGCCAAATTTAAAGTTCAAAGAGCACAGAGTATGTGATGCTTGTGCTAGAGGAAAGCATGTAAAATCCTCATTCAAGCCAAATAAGGATGTTAGCACATCAAAGCCACTTGATCTCCTACATATAGATCTATGTGGCCCTATGAGAGTTCCAAGCAGGGGAGGAAAAAGATAAATTTTTATGATAGTGGATGATTACTCCAGATTCACTTGGACGTTGTTTCTCAGAACAAAGGATCAGACCTTCGAAGTGTTTATAGCCTTTGTGAAGAAAATTCAAGTGAAGCTGGAATCAAAAGTGGCTTGTATCAGATCCGATCACGGAACAGAATTTGACAATGACAAGTTTGATGAATTCTGCAGTGAAAACGGCATCATCCACAACTTCTCAGCTCCAAGAACTCCACAGCAAAATGGAGTTGTAGAAAGGAAGAACAAAACCCTTGAAGATATGTCTAGAACAATGATGATTGATAGTGGGATAGCCAAAAACTTCTGGGCAGAAGCCATAAATAATGTCTGCTACTTGGTGAACAGGTGCATGATCAGGTCATTCTTGAACAAAACTTCCTATGAGCTGCTAAATGGAAGGAAACCTAAGCTGAATCACTTAAGAACGTCTGGGTGCAAGTGTTATGTTCTTAACAATGGAAAAGATCAGCTTGGAAAATTTGATGCCAAGAGTGATGAAGGAATTTTTCTGGGTATTCTTCTCAAAGCAAAGGTTATAAGGTTTACAATAAGAGGACTCAATGTGTGAAGGAAACTGTTCATGTAATCTTTGACGAGTCCCATCCATCTTATGAGAAGAGAAAAAAGGATGATCAAGATGGAGAGCCATTGCTGGTTCTAGGAGAGACTATTGACATGGAAAATGTAAAGACAGATATGATGAGTCAAGTGAAGGAGACAGGTGAAAACAATGCAATTTATTCCTCTCCAACTCAAGAGGAACCAAGTACTACAATCACATTCACTGAAGTTGAAGAAAGAGTGGTTGATGTAGTTCAAAGTACTCCACAAATAGCAGAAAGAAGAATGCAAGGGAACCAGTCTGGATTACCCAGCTCCTCCACTAATGATATCCAAGTCCTTAACTGGAAACACGAAAGCTCCCATCATCTCGATCATATAATCACTCCCCTTGACTCAGGAGTCCAAACCAGATCAAAAGTCAAAAATTCACTTGCTTTCTCAGCCTTCCTCTCCCAAATAGAACCCAAAAATATTAAAGAATCCTTAAAGGATGCAGACTGGATCACAACTATGCAAGACGAGCTGCATCAATTTGAAAGGAACAAAGTATGGCACTTGGTACCTAGACCCTCAGATCGAACCATCATAGGGACCAGGTGGGTGTTTAGGAACAAGCTTGATGAGCATGGAAACACTACAAGGAATAAGGCGAGGCTAGTTATCCAAGGTTACAATCAGGAGGAAGGAATTGACTATGATGAGACTTTTGCTCCAGTTGCTCGTATGGAAGCCATCTGAATCCTCATTGCCTTTGCATCACATATGGAATTTATCTGTTCCAAATGAATGTCAAAAGTGCATTTATGAACGGTTTTCTCAAAGAAGAAGTCTATGTAAACCAACTTTTAGGTTTTGGATGTCATGAATATCCTGAATATGTGTTCAAATTGGACAAGGCACTGTATGGATTGAAGCGGGATCTTCGATATTGGTATGAAAGGTTGCCAAAGTTTCTCTTAGAAAATGGTTTTGCAAGAGGAAAAATTGACAACACTCTATTTATGAAGAAACAAGGAAGGAACCTGCTCATCGTTCAGGTATATGTTGATGATATCATTTTTGGGGCAACAACTGACTCATTTTGTGAGGAGTTTGAAAAATTCATGGGAAGTGAGTTTGAGATGAGCATGATGGAGGAGCTGAACTTTTTCTTGGGTATTCAAGTGGATCAGTCCACAAAGGAACATTTATCAGTCAACAGAAGTATATCAAGGAGCTTCTGAAGAGGTTTGATATGGAAGCATCAAAAGTGATTGACGCTCCCATTTCCACTGCCACTAGACTGGACATGGATGAATCTGGCTCTCCAGTTAACCAAACAATGTATCGAGGAATTATTGGAGCTTTCCTCTATCTCACTGCCAGCGAGCTAGATATTGTATTCAGTGTGGGGCTATGTTCAAGGTTTCAGTCAAATCCCAAGGAATCTCATCTAAAGGTTGCCAAAAGGATTATGAGATATCTTAAGGGAACACAGGACCTGGTTCTATATTACCCTTTAGGTGACAATTTTAATCTTGTTGGGTATGTTGATGCTGATTATGCAGGTTATCTTGTGGACAGGAAAAACACATATGGAATGGATCACTTCTTAGGATCCTGTCTGATTTCATGGGGAACAAGGAAGCAAAATTCCGTAGCTCTTTCAACAGCTGAAGAAGAATATGTTGTTGCAGCTTCCTGCTGTGCTCAACTTCTACGGATCAAATAACAATTGGAGGATTTCGGAGTATACACTGACTGTGTGCCTTTTCTATGTGACAACACCAGTGCACTCGACATGGCCAAGAACCCGGTCCAGCATAAAAGAACCAAGCACATTGATGTGAGACATCATTTTCTCATAGACAATATGGAGAAGGGGTTTATCTGCATGAAGTTCTGTAGTACAGAAGACCAAATTGCAGACATCTTCACTAAAGCTTGGAGCAGGGAACATTTTGAGATAAACAGGACGGCACTGGGGCTAAAAAAGTCTAATTGAGAACCTGATTCCTTCCATATGGCTATGAAAGTTACATTCAGGTAAAATTAACTAAAGTGTTTTCTGGCCAAGTCTAACTCACTTCTATACCGTTGCAGGTAGACACGCATGATGATTATAGAAGCTGAAGAAACAATGCATGAGCGGTAAAAGAGGGTTTAGAATTTTTGGAAGACTGGTCAAGAACCTAGTTCTTGTACCACAGGTTAGTAGTCTTGTGTTTTTCTTATGCATATCTCAAAAGATACAAAAATCAAATGCCACGTCATCCACCTTTTCAGACCCTGTATGTCACGTCTTTTCGTTCAAATCCTTTCACTTCCCTCTGAAATGTTGCACCTTCCCACAAACCTACTGTCGTTTCAGAACCTGTTTCTCTTCCCTCATAATTGTCTTTTCCCTCATTAAAACCCCTTCACTTCCAAACCTTGAGCGATCATCTCTCTCTCTTTCAGCCCTTCTAGAACCTTCAACTTTATCATCTACTACGGCTGAAGAGCAAACAACCCTACCCACCATTGAAGAGAAAACCCTCGACTCCTCTATTACAGCAGAATCCCCACCAAACGTCCCCTCTTCCACCACTGTTGACATCGAAACACCTAAATCTAATTCCCATTCACCCTCTATCTCTCTCACCACTCCCTCAAACCATGCTCTTCCTTTAAGTGTTGAGAACTCAGAAGTCCCTAAAATCGATAGTGTCTCTTATCGGTCGTCTGATATTCTCAAAGAACAGAACAAGGATGAAGAAAAAGGTGAAACTCCAAAGGCAGAAAAGGTATCTGAGGAAGATATTGATTAGTGTACAAGTCCTCCAGTCTTGGATACTGTTGCTCCCATGGAACATCTAGAGAAAGAGGCCAGAGAAAACACGTTGGCCATTGTTGCTGAGGGACTAGTGGATGAGGTACCTCCTACCATGCCTGAGTCTCAGGGGGAAGGGAATCAGCCCATAGGGGAAGAAGGAACAATGGTGATCTTTGAACCATCTGCACCGGAAGAAGCTACTGGGAACCCTATTGATGAACCTGATCCCTCTCCTGAGAAAACAAGTCAGGAATCATCATCCCAGGTCAGCTTCGACCCTGCTCCTTCTCCTCACTTTGATGTTGAGCTTTGGATTCAATCCCTCCTGTTGTGAGATCTAGTGATGAGGATGAACAGGATGATGTAGTTCTCAGTTCATGTTTTAAAGTTAGGAAGCCTGTGGTCACTCCTGAGCCCCCTCCTAAGCGACCTACCACAAGGCTGCAAAAGAAGAAGGCTCTTGAGTCTGCCTTGAAGAAAAGAAAAAGGAGTAGCAAGGAAAAGAAAAAGAGGCTGATGAAGGATGAAAAAATTGTTTGTGACAAGAATATAACGGTAGTAGAAGTGGATAAGGAATATCAATAAAAACCGAGTTCCCTGGTTAAGAGATCTCAGAAAAAGAAACAATATGTTGAGAGTGCTTCAACAAAAGTTGTTGAAACACCTAGTGAAAAGTCTGTGAAAGGTGGTATCAAGTTTAAGCAAGTTGTGGAGAAAGAATCAGTGTCTGATGATGATATTCTAGTGAAATCAAGTGGCAAGGGTAATTCCATTGGGAACTCT
This sequence comes from Nicotiana paniculata, assembly GCA_005239505.1. NCBI lineage: Eukaryota > Viridiplantae > Streptophyta > Magnoliopsida > Solanales > Solanaceae > Nicotiana > Nicotiana paniculata. Next base: position 8,105 of record ML322925.1, on the reverse strand, counting down.
GGTAAAAGAAAATTGGAAACCATAGTGGAACCCGGTTCTATGAAAAAAGTGAAAAGTGGAAGTGTGCTTGGCAAAGAAAGGTTGAGGTACCAAAAGGTACAGTGGGATCGCACTTTTGACCCAGAGATTTCTGAGATGGTTGGTATGACAAGTACTTGAGATGGTCTAATTTCAACAGTGGGGGCATATGTTCAAAGTGTATGTGCCAAGGTGTATGAGGATGAGGTCCAAAGTTTTATGTTGAATGAGGATGGGGTCCAAAGTTTTTATGCTGAATGAGGATGAGGTCCAAAGTTTTTATGCTGACCTCTTCACTGTTGAATCCGACCATATCTATGCTTTAGTGAATGTGGGTAGATATTGTTATAGACAATGTCGTGTTCGGAGACATTCTCAAGGTCCCGTCTGAAGGTTTGTCTTCTGTGAAGAGTGCATGTGGTTCAAATTTTAGACGCTCCATAGTGAAGGAAAGAGATGTCCAACAGGGTGAACGGGTACAAAAGAAGGCTCTGCTTCCTGTGTATCAACTGTTATTTGAGTTGGTTAACAAGGTTCTGCTCCCTCGGGCTGAAAGGAGGTCTATCACATCCAAGTTTGATTTGTATTTAATGGAAGCACTGGATGAGTTCCGCTCTATCTATTTGCGTTCCATTATGATTGAACATATGCAGAAAGTGGCAGCATTCAAAGATGGGAACCGACTTCCTTATGGCTTTCTTCTCACGCATGTCTTCAAATTCATTGGTGTGCCCTTGGAACAGCCTAAGATGGGAACCACAAAGCAGGCCTTCTCGAAAACTACTCTAGAGGAATGTGAATTTGTTGACAAAGTTGGAGGAGTGGGAAGCATGTCGACACTCTCATAGCTTATCAATGCCCAGAACAGTGCTATAGAGGAGATCAAGAAGCTGAAGTCAAGGAATGCCATTCTCGAGACTCAGCTAAGTCAGGCTATAGCGACACCAGGATCCTCCAGTTTATCAAGTGAAGAGGTTGCTTGTCTGACAAAAGAAAATGTTGATCTCAGGCAACAGGTTGAGAACATGAAAGAGAAACTGCTCGTAGAGCAAATGTCCGAAATGCTCGGATTGACCTTTTTCTCAACACTCTTTCTGCTACCTCTAAGCTGTCTTCCTCTAGTGTTCCCTAGGAAAATCTTCCAGTGACCACTTTCCAGTTTCCAGTTTATCTCTTTTGTTTTGATGACTTTGTGGTAGTTTGTTATTTGTATTTTTTGTGGTGTGGATGGAATTCGCTTGTATTGCCCCCGCTTTTCAAAGTCCAAATCTTCCTTTGTTGTAACGACAAAGGCTTATGTTTTATAAAAATTAATGAAGACTCTCCTCTTTTGATGTAAATGCTTGTGTTTTTATGCTTCTCTTTTCTATCATGTTGTGTGCATACATGTGGCATGAGTTAGCTAGATTAGACTTCTTTATGTTTTGCTTGTGTATTTTTAATGATGCCAAAAGGGGGGAAGATAAATTGAAGCAGGGGGATCTGAGTAAGGGGGAAGCATAAAGTCAGGGGGAACTTGTGAAGTTACTGTTACTTTATCTGGTTTATCTTGCTCTGCATGTGGTTGTCAATTTTTAAGTTTGTCATCACCAAAAATGGAGAAATTGATGGGTTTACAGTCTCTTAAATTTATGTTTTGATGATACAACAAACTTACTGTCAAAGAACCTGATGCACACTTGGTATATATCTCAATCACCGGACTCAAGCTAATGTGAGCTTTATGACTTCAGACGATAAAGAATAGGGCTGCTTATCAGACGGATTCGGTGGTTATTTACTCTTAACGGTTTGCCTTATCGGTTATCGGCTTTTAAATGTATTAATCCGCTAGCCACCCGATAAGATATTGGGCGGATTGGTATCGGTTTAACTCTTATCGGGCGGTATATCGGCCTAATTCAATCTATATTGCGTGCATTAATTGTTTGCTGACCGCCTAGCATACAAATTAAGAATATGATTATTCTGAATTTGTTAGCTACATCGTTACCAGCTAGCATGCAGATGTTAACATTTATGTCCACTGCCATGCATCTTAGAAGTTAAAAGGATTGGTTGAAAACCAACAAACAATAAATGCAAATTAATCCAGTAGGATTATTCAAGGAGATTACAACAGCCAAACCTCGATAACAGTCTTTATTCATAAAAAAGTTATCCACTGTATCAAATTCTTCTTTAGGACATACATATGTCTGTTAACGCCTATTTATAATTTTAAAAAGAAAACATATGAGCTTGCTCTTCATAATAGGGCACTAAGAATTCTAATGAGAATTGAGATGCTCTTTGATTTTAAGGACATCAACAAGAAAAGAAACTTACCATCTGTTGACTGTTGCTCTGGCTATGGCAAGTCGACGAGAGGGAGACGGCGAGATGGAGAGGCGAGGAGGCGAGAGGGAGATGGTGGCTACAGCGATAGGGAGGGGGAGACAGTGGCGAGAGGGCGAGATGGAGTAGGTGTTAGGGATTTTGTTCTGATTATTTAGGAATTAGGCGTTAGAACTTAGAGATGGAGTACTGGAAGAGTGGAAGTGGAAGGGTTTTTGATATTTAATATATATATATATGNGAGGCGATTATTCAATTTTCTTAACGGATAATCCGTTAACCCGTTAAGAATATATATATATATATATATATATATATATATATATATTCTTAACGGGTTAACGGATTATCCGTTAAGAAAATTGAATAATCGCCTCTAAACCGATAAGCCGTTAATGAAAAAATTTCAAACCGTTCCCCGTTCGTTAAATCGTTAAGTCGATACCAATAAGCCATTAAGCTTCAGTTTCGATTCGATTTTGAACACCCCTAATAAAGAATCAACTCAGGGACCTGATCACTTTGGGTTTTCCTGATAACTGTACGGAGTCAACTCTCTACAGCTGGAAAGTGATTGTCTGGACTGTACACGCTACAGTGCAGAAATTAGTGCAGCAGTCACTTCCCAAAGGACCTTTTACCAACCAAGTGATTACATCATTGAAGTGATGTCATCTAAAGTGTATTAACAAGAAGCATTACAGCAAAATATCACTTGAACACTTGTGAACGAACTCAAGCACTCCAGATCTGATAATCAAGCATTTAAGTCACAAGTGCATCAAGAACAAAGTACAACACTACTACGGACCAGTTCCTACAACAAATCTCTTGTATGTCCTTAGTTGAGTTGTATCTTTGTATCTGTTCTTCATTGTAATTCCTACTTTGCTTATTTAGAAGCTTTAATTAGGAACCTTTGAAAGATAGACTGTGTCATTTACTTACTGTTGCATTAGCTAGTTCTGTGTAAACTGTTATAGGATAAGGTCATTATACAGTTTGGTGGACTCATACATTCTGCTCTAAGGTCCGGGAAAAATGTGTGAATGCGTCCATTATGCACTCCCCATTTTCTGCATTTGAATATCTGAATCATAGCTTGCCATCTCAATCTTCACCATCCAAGTTGATGCATCATTGGCCATCAAAGGACGCCTTCTGTGAAACCTATAGTAGGTCCTTGAATGGCTTGGATGTCTGTTTCTATAGAAAAACGGGTTCGCTTGGTATTGCTGAAGCTTCTCAGTCCCCAATGTGTCTGCCTCGTCAAAATTGACAATGGATCTTACATTAGCATGGTTCCACACCCTGCCGTATCTTTTTGTGCAACCGAAAAGGTAAGGTATGGATTGCTACTGTTCCCGAGGATGGATCTAATGGAATGTTGGAGCTTGATGAATCCAAGCCCTTTCTAGATATAACCGATCAAGTGCATTTGTGATAAGTTGCAACACTGAGTATGTTCAGGGAGATGCTCATGTAACTCAGAAGTAAAATGTGATCAAGCAAAGCTTCCAGTTTAAATGGCACTGGACCATGCCAGTATCATATTGTTGTAGCAGAGTTCACAGCAAATAGTACTGCAGAGTCCACCGCTTGCGATATCGCTATATGATTTTATGGATTTTCTTGACTGAAGTTCCCCCAATGTCTATGTTCATAAATATTGATTCTCCGCTGCTAGAAATCTGAAAATTACAGACCAAATATTTGCGACCAAAGTTGGTCGGTCAAAAAAAGCAACCAAAGTTGGTCGCAAATGTGGAGAAAAATATTATATATTTATTTTAAATAATTTACCGACCAACATTGGTCGGTATTTAGTCGATAAAGTGGTCAACATGTTGACCGCGCTGGTTAGACTTGCTTGGTCAAAAAAACATTGGCATTAGCGACCAATAATAAGTTAGAAATAAATATTATAATCTCAATAATTAGGAAATTGTTTTGACTTGCGCTTCTTAGCAATATTCAACAATTATAGCGAAACCTTAGTTCTCCGTGGGATTCGACTCCGGATTTTTAGACCCGATTATATTTGCTGCGACCGCTTATCCTTTTTAGGACTAGAGTTAGGCATGATCAAATTTTGGCGCAGTTACCGGGGAACTAATGGTATAGCTGTAGGTGTACACATTGCTAGGTTTCAAGTTTGAATTTTTTTTCCGGTATTTAATTTTTATTTTTTTTATTTTAGTTTTATTTGTTAATTTGAAAAACATGGCATCATGAAATTATGAGAATATGGATGTTGGCAATTCTACTTTTGATCCTCGTTATGCATATTGTGGAGGAAACCACCCAGGACAAAATTAGTAAAATATTCTCGAGAGCGAGTTATTTGCACCAACTCAATCTTATGTGTGGAATGTGTGTGATATGTGTGGTGGTCAAAATGGTCACTTTTATGGTTGTGCTTATATTTTTTATCTTCCCCCAACCCCTTACTATGATGGTTCTACCTTTTATTGTGAAGTTAATAGGAACAAAGAACCTGGGGATGTAGACCTGAAAGAGATCAAGGATATGTTAAAGTGCCTTCTGGAATAAAATAATGAGAAACAATTGCAGCTAGAAAGGCAAGAGGCAACTATTCGCAAGTTGGAGGCTCAATTGAGTCAAGTGGTTGGAGCTTTTAATGCTCAACAAGCCAATATTGAGGATAGTAGCCAAGAAGAGCATGAATTTGAGGTGTTAATTGGGAAGCTCAGAGTAGAACATCAACAACCTAGCCAACTACAATTTGAGGATGTCGATGTTGAAGAAGTGAGACTAGAGCCAGCCAAGGACTTTGAGGATATAAATTTTGTTGACTCTAGTATCATTGACAATGAGGATGTTGAAAGTCCTGAAGTTCATGTGTTTGAGTGCATTGGTCCACACTCCAAGCATTTTTCCACATTATGTTTGGATGATGATATGAAAATAGAGTCATCTGAACCAATTGAGGAGTCAAGGAATGAGGAATAAGGTGCATATATTCTGGAATTCTTCTTGCTAGAAAGTCAGGATTACATACCTCATACAAAGGCCAAGGAGTGCAGAATACTACAATATTTCCTTGGGCCAATTAGAACGATCCACCGCCCCATGACCATAATCATAAGCTTGAATCAAAACTTGGAGTTCAATTCATAAGCTCGAGGTGGAGGCAAAAAGTGATTTACGTCGTGCCGCGACGTTAAATCAAGCGCTTGTTGGGAGGTAACCCAGCTTTATTTTTTTATTTTTAATTTAGTTTATTTTTTTTTTATTTTTTTTATTATTATATTATTCTTGTAGTGTCGATTTTTAATTTTTTAGGAGCATGGAATGCAAAGCCATTGGAAGGATGCTATAGCAAACCAGATGGTTGGAACTAAGTGTGAGGTACTCGCACGAAGGACCAGGCCTGGGAGAAGTCTGAGTACCCCATGAGATGCTAGTGCTTCGGCCTTTGGCCTACCCGGGAGTTTCTTTTACCCCCTTATAGTTATGATGTGCATTGGGGACAATGTACAATTTTAAGTGTGGGGTGAGGAGATCGTCTGGATGACTTTCTATGCTATTTTAGTTGTGTTAGTTTCATTGAATAATATTTTTTTTTGGACAAAAATAGAAAAGATTGGACTTTTCCCGACGATGGATCTATTAGACAATTTTCTTGAGAGATTTAAGTTTAAGAAAAAGGATTTTCTTTTGTTAGGTAGTGTAGCAATTCCCACTTGATTTTTCTTTGTGTCGCGGTTCTTTTTCAAGGGTTTTGTTTGAACCGGGTGTAGTTAGTTTTTCTTTTTAGGAATAGGAGTCATTGTGTTGTGTTTTGAATTGAAGCAATATCTCTTGACTTTGTTATGCCTTGAGAATAGTGAATACTTTGGTTGGGACACTTAGGCTCAGTTTTTGACTCTTGTATAAGTTCCTTAAATTGTATGATTTTAAATTTGCTTAACTGCTTTGACTAGAGTGTCTTGATGAATCCAATCCTGAGTGAGTTAAGTACCATGTGTGTGTGAGGTTTGTGTGTTATTCTGTGCATTGCATTTGATGACTAGAACTTGCCCCGTGTGTTTGCAAAGCGAAATAGTAGTTTTGTTCAGTCTTGGAAGTGATATAGGCGTTTCTTGGTTGAACCCGATATGTATATTGTACCCGCCTAATTTTTATGTATCGTAGTTAACCTCTTTGAGCCTGTAATCCTGCTTCTTTGGCAACCACATTACAAGCATTACCCATTTGTTTGAATTAATTATCTATTTGAACCTTTTAACCTCTCATGAGCACTTGAATTGTTATGAATTGTGCAAAAGTTAAAGTGTGGGGTGGTTGGTTTGGCTTTTGAGTGGAACTAATGAAATAAGGAGAAAGGTGCACTGTTTTGAAAAAGTAAGAGCCACTTAAATTAAAAACAAAAAAAGAAAAGAAAAAAAATAGTTGTATTGGTGTAAAAAATAATATTCCTTCATAAGTGGTGACTCTTGATGTAATTATGCTTAATGAAGTATGGGGTAAAATATATTGATGTGAAGGCAGAGTTTGGTTTGACATAAGTATGGGGTTTGAATGTTAAAGTATATGTATTAAAGTGCTTAGGGAGGTGTAGTCACTCTTATATCTAAATGTATCCTACCCGTCCCGCAGCCTGCATTACAACAAAATAAAGTCCTACTTGATCCTAGACTGAATGAGCTCCATTAGTAGAGTAGTACACTACCAGCAAGCCTATGGTGCATCTGTAGTGGCACATGAATATTATTTCTGAGAGTGAGTGAATTCTTTCTATCTTGAGTTCCTAAGTGTTCTTAATTTTATTGTGTGGAACTACTCTTTTTTGTTGTGTGAGGGCACTTGATTCATGAAGGAAAGGTATTGTCAGTGACCTGTATTTTAGAGTAAGTGGGTGAGTTGTGAATAATGCGTGATACTTGTGAGTCAAATCTTGAGGTGAAGATGTTACGCTTTTGTGCTTAGTCTATTTTAAATATTCTTGGTGTGATGAGTTAGGAGAATTGCTTTAAAAGGTCGTGTCTATATAAAGTGTAGTTTGATTGCTCGAGGACGAGCAATGGTTTAAGTGTGGGGTGTTGATGGTAGGCTATAATTGCGTATTTTAGTCACTTATTACACTCTAGTTTACTTCACTTTAGTTGAGTTTGAACTTTAATCGCTAGTGTTTTGCACTAATTGTATGTTTTATGCCTTGTAAGAATTATTCCGAGATATATAGATGTTATGGAATGAATTCAAGTAATTTGGAGCTTTTAAATCTGAGTAAAATCCCAAGGAATTAATCCGGGATCGTGTTCGGAGTCAAATTTGATAGTTAAGAACAAACGAAGACTCGAGAAGGCATATTGCGCACTATCTAGTAAAATAGGCATAACTCTTTTCTCCGAACTCCATTTAGGCTATATAATATATGGTTGGAAAGGTAACTCAAAGGTATACAAATTTCATGTTTTATATTTTTCCAAATTCCAAATAAAACAGGGTGAAAAACGTGGTCTAAACCGAGACCACGGACCTGAAGCGCAAATAGGGCAGAAACTTTTCGATATGCGCGGCCACTAGCGTGGCTCAGCGCGGCTGCGCTACTCCAGACCTGAAAACTGTCCGTTTTTGCATAGGAGAAGACATAATTGTTTGGGCCCGACCCTACTTGGTATATATACATGGCAAAACGGTATTTTGAGGAGGTTGGACAGATTTTTGACACAAATTCGACCTAAGGAGGCATAGACACAATAAGAGCAAGGCGGGGAATTCTT
>MDKI01022959.1:0-50691 GCA_005239505.1 Nicotiana paniculata | reverse complement strand
TAACTCGATAGAATACAGTATCGAGTGCCAGTCATGCCTCCCCTAGTTTGGGGCGTGACATTAGCCTTAAGTAAATGAAAATGTTTGTTGTACTTTAGATTTTTTGGCCTTAAGTGCATATGAAGTACAATGTTTCACTTTAGACTTATTGGCCTTAAGTGCATCTGAAGTGCAATTTTTCACTTCAGACTTATTAGCCTTAAGTGGATGAAACCATTGGTTGCACTTCAAACCTATTTGGCCTTAAGTGCATTTGAAGTGTAATTTTTTCACTTCAGGCATTTTTTCTTTCAACTTCAGAAGTTGAAGTTGATCAGAAAGTGAGTACGTTTGCAAACTTTTTTGCAAAGTGGATATAGGTTCAACTGTGACCCAAAAACAGAGTATAGATGTAAAAGCTCCTGTATTTTCTGCTTCTCTCCCTGCGTCACCTGGTTGCAATGTAAGGAAATCGAAGAGTAGAAGTCCAGCATTAAAGGCCATTCTAAGCTTTGCTTTTGAAAATAGGATTTTTTTAGATTGTTAGTTATTTGGATTGGGTGTTGTTCCAATTGATTGAAAATATCAAAAGGAGTTCAAATAAATTTGAAGTGATTTGGTATAGATTTGAGCAAAATTTGAGCTAATTAAGTTTCAGAAAAGACACAGGGAAGAAGACAAAGTCAGTTTTTTGTATAATTACGTATAATCTTGTATAATAGTGTATAAACATATTTTATACACTATTATACACTTTTATACACCTTTATACAAACATCTATAGACGAACTTCTTCTACGATTTTCAGTTGCGATTCTTGTTCAAAATCAGTCCAAATCTCCATTAAATGACTTCAAATTTTATATACAACCTCCTTATACTATTTCTAACAAGTCTAAATAACACTCACTCCAAATTTCTTACAAAATCAAATTCGGAATTTAAACCCACATATTTAAGCTTGTTAAAAATCTAATTTTCACCACCCAAATGAATTTGGTTTGTTGAACTAATATTTGAGTCACAGTTACTGTTTCAAAAATTAACTTAAAAGCTTGAGCAATCTTTTTTAAAAATGAAATAGTAAATTTGATAACCTATTGGAGTTGGATGTTGAATCTTAGCCTATTGTTTTTGAGCTAGTTGGTTATAAATTAAAATATGGGCTATAAAATTAAAAAGTAGGGAGCCCAGTCGTTCTTATGTGAAATTTTCCCTAAATTTTATTATAAATTAGAATTTAAGTTCACTAAAAATATAATTAGAATTAGTCCTTTTATGAATTTCTTACAAAATCAATGTCACGACCCCAAACCAACAAGGGTCGTGATGGCGCCTATCGTGAAACTAGGATAGCCCTTTAACACAATGGAATCAACAAGAAAATATATCCTCATATTCTGATAAAGATTTCCTTTTTAGGACAAGTTCAAAAAGAAGGTAATAACCCAAACGATCAAAATCTAATACTGACCCAGGCCTCTGGAGTCAACTATCATGAGCATCTAAGACGGTAAATACAACGTATAAGACAATGACTTTTCTACTAACATAAATCCAAAGTGTGAAAAAAATCTATGAACCGGGAAAGGAAAGGAGATGAGCTGGGGACGTTGAGAAGCTACCTCGATCCTCGAACAAACTCCAATCATGTCAGAAATCAACTAGCAAGATGGTCCGGTACCTGGATCTGCACAGAGGTGCAGGGAGTAACGTGAGTACGCCAACTCAGTAAGTAACCAAAGTAACTAAAAACTTGAGTGTAGTGACGAGCTTTTATAAATCCAAATTTCATAAAAACAGTAATTCAACTTTTATTAGAAAAGCTCAGTATAAAGAAGAGTGAGAAAAACAGTAAATTTCACAATGTAACAGCCTCTCAAGCACAATATCACTCATAACAAGGTCTCTCAGTCACTCGTGAATTATTCTATCGGTATTCCATGTTACACTAAGCACTCTCACTCAAACAGGTACCAGGAATCCACACAACTGGTGCAACGTGCAGTCTGATCCACCTAAAATACGTTGCGGCATGCAGCCCGATCCATATAACATATGTTGCGGCGTGCAGCCCGATCCAATATATATATAGTCGATTGTGCTCACTGGGGGTGTACATACTCCTGGAGGGGCTCCTATAGCCCAAGCACTATATTGTTGCGGCGTGCAGCCCGATCCAATTTACATATAATGCGGTGTACATCGCTATCCATATAATATCTGCTGCGGCGTGCAGCCCGATCCATAACTATCCTCACAAATCTCGGCTCTCGGCCTCACTCAGTCATCCCCTCAAGCCACTCGATCAACTCATCTCAACATCACGGGGCTCAACCCAAAATACCTCACAACACCCTAAACAGTGTAATAACAATGAAAATAGCGACAAGTAGTAAGCCTGACTGAATTCACAAATTATTTACTAACATAGTGTGAGAATAGTGTAAAAATACCCCTGAGGGTCTAAACAGATCGGCACAAGGCCCCAATTATTACAGCCCATAGATAATTAAAAGTCTCTAAAATACAGGTTATTTCATGATTTCAAATCAATTATACAGCTTACTAGTCGCTACGGGACGGAAGTCACGATCCCTATTGGTGCACTCGCACACGCTCGTCCCCTAACATGTGCTTCACCTCATTTATCAAAACAATGTGAAATACTGGGGTTTCATACTCTCAGGTCTAGAGTTACAATCGTTACTTACCTCAAAACCGGCTAAAAATACTAGTTCGCAGTGCCTTTGCCTCTAGATTCGGCCTACGAGTGCTCCAAATTTACCAAAAATCATATTTATATCATTATTATATGCCAAGGAATGGAACTCATTCGAAAATTATCAGAATTATCCAAAAATCCCGAAATTGGTCAAACCCGACCCCCGGACCCATGTCTCAGAACTCAATAAAATTTATAGTACAAGAATCCTGATCCTCCCACGAGTCTATACATACCAACAACACTGAAATCGGAATCCAAAAGACCCCTCAAATTCTCATTTTAAGGTTTCTTAGTCACAAGCCCTAATTACCCATTTTTAGCAATGATTTTCCCCAATTTTCACCACTAATAAGACCTTTAATTACATATAAATGAATTTTAAGTCCAAAATCCTTACCTTAATGAAAAACTATCAATTTCCCTCTTCAAAACCCTTCAAAAGATTCAAACCTGTATGAAAATGGTGAAAGAAAGACCAAAATTTGCTAAGGACCCTTTTATATGGTCTGCCCATGGATTTCCGCACCTGTGGACCCGCACCTGCGGTCCCAGGTGCGCACCTGCGAGAAAACACTTAAAGTCAATTTTCCGCATCTGCGACTCCATTTCCGCACCTGTGGACCCGCACCTGCGGTCCCAGGTGCGCACCTGCGAGAAAACACTTAAAGTCAATTTTCCGCATCTGCGACTCCATTTCCGCACCTGTGACACCGCAGGTGCGGCCCCACGTCCGCATCTGCGACCTTCACTGATCTAGCCAATTTCCGCATCTGCGGAGCCTTGTCCGCTTCTTCAGGCCCGCACCTGTGGTCCCCTATCCGCAGGTGCGGTCACACCAGTACCAGCAGCTTCAGCTGCTATTTTCCAACTCGAAATCCTCTGATGGCTATCCGAAATCCTCCCGATCCCCCTCGGGACCCCAACCAAGAATACCAACATGTCCCATATCCTCATTCAAACTTAGTCGAGCCCTCAAAACACCAAAACAACGCAAAAACACCAAAAATCACATCAAATTCAAGCCTATGAACTTTGAAATTTCTAAATTTCACCAAGGTTGCCGAAACCAACCAAAACACATCCGATTGACCTGAAAATTTGCACACATATCCAAAATGACATTACGAACCTGCTCCAACCTCCGGAATTCCATTACGACCCCGACAGCCTATTTTCCACTGCCGACTGGAAATCGCTAAAGACTAACTTTTGCCAATTCAAGCCTAATTCTACACCGGACCTCAAAACTACATTCCGAACACACTCCTAAGTCCCAAATCACCTGACGAAGCTATCCGAGACATAAAATCCGTATTCCGAGGTCGTTTACCAAGAAGTCAACTCCCAGTTGACCTTTCCAACTATAAGGCTACTTTAAGAGAGTAAGTGTCTCAATCCTCACTACAACCACTCCGAACCCGAACCATCCAAATCCAACACAGCATAAACGACTTACACAATGCATAACAAGGAAGAAACAGGAATCACTGTGCAAATTCTACAGAACGACCGGCCGGGTCGTTACATTCTCCCCCTCTTAAACAAACGTTCGTCCTCGAACGGGGCAATAAACATAACTGGAGTCTCAAACAAGTGAGGATATTTGCTCCGCATCTCCCGTTTGATCTCTCAGGTGGCCTCCCCTTCTGGTTGCCCTCTCCACTGCACCTTCTCTGAAGCCATATCCTTAGACCTCAACTTCCTAACCCGATGACCCAAAATAGCCACTGGCTTTACCTCATATGACATATCACCCTCAAGCTGCACTGTGCTGAAGTCTAGAACATGAGATGGGTCACCAATACACTTCTGGAGCATCGAAACGTGGAACACCGGACGAACACTCGATAATCTGGGTGGCTAGGCAAGTCTATAAGCCACCTCTCCAATCTTCTGAAGCACCTCAAAAGGTCCAATGAACCGGGGACTCAGCTTTCCCCTCCTCCCGAACCTCATAACACCCTTCATGGGTGACACCTTCAGCAGTACCTTCTCTCCCTCCATGAAAGACACATCCCGGACCTTTCGGTCCGCATAACTCTTCTTCCTAAATTGAGCCGTGTGAATTCTCTCCTGAATCAACTTCACATTATCCAACGCATCTTGAACCAAGTCTGTGCCCAATAACCTAGCTTCACCCGGCTCAAACCAAACCACCGGAGATCTACACCTCCTACCATATAACGCCTCATATGGAGCCATCTGAATACTGGACTAGTAATTATTATTATAAGCAAACTCTGCGAGCGGCAGAAACTGGTCCCATGAACCCCCAAAATCAATGACACAGGCACGCAACATGTCCTCCAATATCTGAATAGTACGCTCTGACTGCCCGTCGGTCTGAGGATGAAACGATGTGCTCAACTCGACCTGCGTACCCAACTCTCTCTGCAAGGCTCTCCAAAACTGAGATGTGAACTGAGTACCTCTGTCGAAAATGATAGAAACTGGGACCCCGTGCAACCGGAAAATCTCCCTAATATAAATCTCCGCTAACCGCTCCGAAGAATAAGTATTACCAACAGGAATGAAGTGCGCGGACTTGGTCAGCCGATCCACAATGACCCATATAGCATCAAATATCCTCGAAGTCCGTGGGAGCCCAACTACAAAGTCCATTGTGATCTGCTCCCACTTCCACTCCGGAATGTCTTAACCTCTGAAGCAATCCACCTGGCCTCTGGTGCTCATACTTGACCTGCTGGAAGTTGAGACACAGAGCTACAAACTCAACAATAACCTTATTCATCCGCCTCCACCAATAATGCTGTCTCAAATCCTGGTACATCTTCGCAGCACCCGGATGAATGGAATACCACGAGCTATGAGCCTCTGCTAAAATCAACTCTCGAAGCCCATCCATATTGGGTACGCAAATACGGCCCTGCATCCTCATTACCCCATCATCCCTAATAGTCACATCCCTGGCATCACCTTGACGGACCCTGCCCCGAAGGACTAGCAAGTGCCGGTCATTATACTAGCGTGCTCTAATCTGATAAAAAAGAGAAGACCTGGAGGCTACACAAGCTAATACTCGTGGGGGCTCTGACAAACCCAATCTCACCAACTGACCCGCTAAGGCCTGAACATCAAGTGCTAAAGGTCGCTCTACTGCTGGAAGGTAGGCTAGACTCCCTAAACTCTCTACTCTGCGACTCAGGGCATCAGCCACTACATTGTCCTTCCCCGGATGATATAGAATAGTGAGGTCATAATTCTTGAGAAGCTCCAACCATATCCTCTGATGCAAATTCAAGTCCTTCTGCTTCAGCAGATACTGCAAACTACGGTGATCAGTGAAGATCTCACAATGCACTCCATACTAATAATGGCGCCAGATCTTCAAGGCATGAACAATGGCATCTAACTCAAGATCGTGCACTGGGTAATTCTTCTCATGCACCTTCAACTTTCTAGACGCGTAGGCAATCACTCTACCGTCCTGCATCAATACCGCTCCCAAGACAACTCTAGAGGCATCACAGTAAACTGTATAAGAACCCGAACCAGTAGGCAAAACCAACATCGGAGCTATAATCAAAGCTGAATTGAGCTTCTGAAAGCTCTCCTCACACTCCTCAGTCCACCTGAACTGAGCACCCTTCTGGGTCAGTCTGTTCATGGGTGCTGCAATAGATGAAAATTCCTCTACGAAACGACAATAGTACCCTGCCAAACCAAGGAAGATCAGAATCTCGGTAGCTGACGACGGTCTAGGACAACTCTGCACTGCCTCCACCTTCTTCGGATCTACCTTGATCCCATCACAAGACACCACATGGCCCAAAAAGGCAACTAAACCAAGCCAGAATTCACACTTCGAGAACTTTGCATACAACACTCTCTTGCTCAGAGTCTGAAGCACAACTCTCAAATACTGCTCATGGATCCTCCTGAGACTGGGAATATACCTAGATGTCGTCAATAAACACGATGACGAAGGAATAAAGATAAGGCCAGAACACATTGTGCATCAAGTGCATAAAGGCTTTTGGGACATTGGTCATCCCAAATGACATAACAAGAAACTCATAATGACCATATCTGGTCCTGAAAGCAGTCTTCGGGATGTACGAGTCCCGGATCTTCAACTGATAATACCCGGATCTCAAGTCAATCTTAGAGAACACCCTGGCTCCCTGAAGCTGGTCAAACAGATCATCAATACGAGGCAAAGGTTATCGGTTCTTCGTTGTAACCTTGTTCAGCTACCGATAATCAATACACATGCGCATAGAACAATCCTTCTTCTTCACAAACAACACCGGTGCACCCTAAGATGACACACTAGGCCGAATGAACCCCTTATCTAGAAGTTCCTACAGTTTTTCTTTAAATTCCTTCAACTCCGCTGGTTCCATATGATAAGTTGGAGTAGAAATAGGTTGACTGCCTGGCACCAGATCAATACCAAAATCAATATCCCGGTCAGGTGGCATGCTTGGCAGGTCTGCAGGGAACACGTCTGGAAAATCATGGACCACCGGAACAGAATCAACAACAGGAGTCTCCACTAACATCCCTCACAAAATCCAAATACGATAAACATCCCTTCTCAACCATACGCTGAGCCTTTAGGTAAGAAATCACCCTTCTAGGCACATACTCAGTAGAACCTCTCCACTCAACTCTCAGAACTCCAGGCATAGCCAAGGTCACAGTCTTAGCGTGACAATCAAGAATAGCATGACACATAGATAGCCAATCCATGCCCAATATCACATCAAACTCAACCATGCTGAGTAACAATAGGTCCACTCGGGTCTCCAGACCCCCAATAGATATCACACACGACCGATACACACGGTCTACAACAATAGTATCACCCACAGGAGTCTACACATGAACAGACGTAAATAAAGACTCACGAGGCATACCTAGGAAATGTGCAAAATAAGACGAGACATATGAATATATAGAACCAGGTTCAAATAGGGCTAAAGAATCTCGGTGATAAACTGATATAATACCTGTGATCACTGCATCGGAGGCCATAGCATCTGGCGTAGCTGGAAGTGCATAGAAACAGGCCTGGCCTCCACCTGCTCAACCTCCCCCTTTAGGGCGGCCTCTAGCTGACTGACTCCCACCCCTATCTGCCTGGGTGGGTGGTGAAGTAACTGGAGCTGAAGTAGAAGGCTGGCTCCTCAGCTGAGATGGACCTCCAAGAAGATGAGGACACTGCCTCCTCATCTGACTGAACTCTCCACACTTATAACAACTCCATGGTGTAGGAGACGAGGACTGAAGGGAACCCCTGGAACCAGCATAACCACTCGAAGAACCATGCATGGAAGAACCCTGAATAGATGGTGCTCGAGATAAACTCTGAGCTGGGAGAGCACTGAATGATGAGCGGCCTGAATGAGAACCGTAGGGACCCTGTCTCGATGATGCACCACTATAAGCTGGGCGAACTGGCTGAGGAGGCCTAAATGGGTGGCCTCTACTGTGCTTAAACTGCCCCTGAAAGGAGTACCACTGAAACTGCCAGATCCACGAGGCCTCTTGGCCTCCCTCTCCTCTCGCTCCTGACGGAAAACAGACTCAATATCTCTAGCAATATCAACAACCTGCTCGAAGGTAGCACTTGATACTCTCTCCCTAGTCACCAGAATACGGAGCTGGTAAGTGAGGCCATCCACGAACCTCTGGATCCTCTCCCTATCAGTAGGGACTAACTCAGTAGCATGACGAGCCAACTCTGAAAAACGCATCTCATACTACGTCACTGATAGCTCTCCTTGACGCAGCTGCTCAAACTGACTGCGTTGTTCCTCCCTATGGGACTGAGGGATATACTTCTCCAAAAAGATAGTGGAGAACTGCTGCCAGGTGAGGGGTGCTGAACCAACAGGCCTACGCCTCTCAAAAGACTCCCACCAAGTGAAAGCAGCACCAGAAAACTGAAATGTAGCAAATGAGACCCCACTGGTCTTCAGAATCCCAGCAGTATGAAGTACCCTCTGACACTTATCCAGAAAACCCTGGGCATTCTCACCCTCTGCGCCGCTGAATGTAGGAGGCTGAAGTCTACTAAACCTCTCCATCCTGCGCTGCTCATCCTCTGGCAGAACTAGAACCACGAAGTCCTGAACTGGAACAGTCGGCTGGGCTGGAACTGCCATCAGTGTCTGCAGGCCTTGTACAACCTGCTCAGGTGTCCGGGCAGCTGGAGTTTGAGTGCCTCCCCCGGCCTGAGATGTAGCGGTAGTATAAGATACATCAACCGCCTGAGCAAGGCTGGTACAAACGGTCAAGATCTGAGCCAGGATCTCCTGATACCCGGAATAACAATGGGCACTGCCGGTGCCTGTTCCTGAGCCTGTCCCGCTAGAATATCCGCGCGGGAACCTAATCCTGAATAGTAGGGGGATCAACTGGTACTGCCCCGGCTGGTCCCCTACCTCCACCACGGCCTCGACCTCTCGCTGGTCCAGCTGGTGTCTGGTCACCCTGATCAGTAGCGCGTGTCCTCACCATCTGTGAGAGAATGAAACAACAGAAGTTTAGATTTCCAGAATCAATAGAATGGCATGACAAAATTCAAGAAAATGAGATGTTTTCCTAAGAGTTCCGTAGCCTCTCGAAGATAAGTACAGAATTATCTGTACCGATCCGCAAGACTCTACTAAACCTGCTCATGACCGTTGAGTCATATGTAACCTAGGTCTTTGATACAAACTTGTCACGACCCCAAACCAACAACTTTGCTACTAACATAAATCCAAAGTGTGAAAAAAAAATTATGAACTGGGAAAGGAAAGGAGATGAGCTGGGGACGCTGAACAGCTACCTCGATCCTCGAACAAACTCCAAGCACGTTAGAAATCAACTAGCGAGATGGTCTGGTACCTGGATCTGCACACAGAGGTGCAGGGAGTAACGTGAGTACGCCAACTCAGTAAGTAACCAAAGTAACTAAAAACTTGAGTGCAGTGACGAGCTTTTATAAATCTGAATTTCATAAAAAAAATAATTCAACTTTTATTAGAAAAGCTCAGTGTAAAAAAGAGTGAGAAAAAAAGTAAATTTGATAATGTAACAGCCTCTCAGGCACAGTATCACTCATAACAAGGTCTCTTAGTCACTCGTGAATTATACTATCGGTATTCCATTCTCACACTAAGCACTCTCACTCAAACAGGTACCAGATATCCACACAACTGTTGCGGCGTGCAGTCCGATCCACCTAAAATACGCTGCGGCGTGCAGCCCGATCTAATATATATATAGTCGACTGTGCTCACTGGGAGTGTACAGACTCCTGGAGGGGCTCCTACAGCCCAAGCACTATGTTGTTGCGGCGTGCAGCCCGATCCAATATACATATGATGCGGCGCACAACCCGATCCATATAATATCTATTGCGGCGTGCAGCCCGATCCATAACTATCCTCACAAACCTCGGCTCTCGTCCTCACTCAGTAATCCATTCAAGCCACTCGGACAACTCATCTCAACATCATGGGGCTCAGCCCAAAATACCTCACATTACCCTAAACACTGTAATAACAGTGAAAATAGCGATAAGTAGTAAGCCTGCCTGACTTCACAAATTATTTACTAACATAGTGTGAGAATAGTGTCAAAAATACCCCTGAGGGTCTAAACAGATCGGCACAAGGCCCCAATTATGGCTTACAGCCCGTAGATAATTATAAGTCTCTAAAATAAAGGTTATTTCATTATTTCAAACCAATTATACGGCTTACTAGTCGCTACGGGACGGACCAAGTCACGATCCCTATAGGTTCACGCTCACACGCTCGTCACCTAGTATGTGTGCCACCTCATTTATCAAAACAATGTGAAATACCGGGGTTTCATACCCTCAAGTCTAGATTTACAATCGTTACTTACCTCAAAACCGGCTAAAAATACTAGTCCGCAATGCCTTTTCCTCTAGATTCAGCCTCCGAGTGCTCCAAATCTACCAAAAATAAGATCTATATCATTATTATATGCCAAGGAATGGAACCCATTTGAAAATTATCAGAATTACCCAAATATTCTGAAATTGGTCAAACCCAACCCCGAGCCAACGTCTCGGAACTCGATAAAATTTATACCACAAGAATCTTCATCCTCCCACGAGTCTATACATACCAAGAACACTGAAATCGGAGTCCAAATGACCCCTCAAATTCCCATTTTAAGGTTTCTTAGTCACAAGCGCTTATTACCCATTTTTAGCACTGATTTTCCCCAATTTTCACCACTAATCAGACCTTTAATCGCATATAAATGAGTTTTAAGTTTAAAATCCTTACCTCAATGAAGAACTGACAATTTCCCTCTTCAAAAATCCTTCAAAAGCTTCGTACCCGTAGAAATGGTGAAAGAAAGACCAAAATTCGCTAAGGATCATTTTTATATGGTCTGCCCAGGGATTTCCGCACCTGCGGCCTAAATCTCGCACCTGCGGACCCGCACCTGCGGTCCCAGGTGCGCACCTGTGAGAAAACACTTAAAGTCGATTTTTCGCACCTGCGACTCCATTTCTACACCTGCGACACTGCTGGTGCGGCCCCACGTCTGCATCTGCGACCTTCACTGATCCAGCCAATTTCCGCATCTGCGGAGCCTTGTCCGCTTCTGCGGGCCCGCACCTGCGAAGCCTTGTCCGCTTCTGCGAGCCCGCACTTGCGGTCCCCTATCCACAGGTTCGGTCACACCAGTACCAGCAACATCAGCTGTTATTTTCCAACTCGAAATCCTCCGATGGCTATACGTAATCATCCCGAGCCCCCTCTGGACCCCAAGCAAAATTTCCAACAAGTCCCATAACCTCATTCAAACTTAGTCGAGCCCTCAAAATACCAAAACAACGCAAAAACACCAAAAATCACATCAAATTCAAGCTATGAACTTTGGAATTTCTAAATTTCACCAAGGCTGCCGAAACCAACCAAAACACGTCTAATTGACCTGAAAATTTGCACACACATATAAAATGACATTAAGAACCTTCTCCAACCTCCAGAGTTTCATTCCGACCCCGACAACCTTTTTTCCACTGCCGACCGAAAATCGTCAAAAACTAAGTTTCGCCAATTCAAGCCTAATTTTACACCGGACCTCAAAACTATATTCCGAACACACTCTTAAGTCCCAAATCACCTAACGAAGCTATCCGAGCCATTAAATCCGCATTCCGAGGTCGTTTACCAAGAAGTAAACTCCCAATTGACCTTTCCAACTATAATGCTACTTTAAAAGACTAAGTGTCTCAATCCTCACTACAATCACTCCGAACCCGAACCACCCGACTTCAACGCACCATAAATGACTTAAACAATGCATAACAAGGCAAAAACAGGAATAACTATGCAAATTCTACGAAACGACCAGTCGGATCGTTACAATCAACATTCTTTTGTGAATGTTATTTTAATATTGCATACACTAAGAATATACTTAAGTTCCACTTTATCTCTTCTTCTCCATTTTGTGTGTGTCTATATATATATATATATATATATATATATATATATATATATGAGTTTTTCTTGGCATTGATGAAATGCTTCTAAATTATAATTTAAAATTCATTTGAAATAAAATAGATCATTTTGTAGAAACTTGTTATAAACTCTACCTCTATTTTTAACTATTCTTTATACTATATGCGTTACATATATGATTGTGCAACATTCACCATTTTCTACTCTCAATTGTATAAATAGAGGTTTGAGTTTAGCTTGCTATGTATTAATAAAATTAGTGATACAAATAAATTA
Organism: Nicotiana paniculata; assembly: GCA_005239505.1. Lineage (NCBI taxonomy): Eukaryota > Viridiplantae > Streptophyta > Magnoliopsida > Solanales > Solanaceae > Nicotiana > Nicotiana paniculata. The sequence continues at coordinate 38,235 of MDKI01022959.1, read as the reverse complement.
TCTTAATTTATTCTTATTCTGCTAATTTCTTCATCATTCAATGTCCTTAAATTATATGCTTGATTCTTTTTTTTTTCTTTTTTCTCTTTTATAAAATAAATTTATTTGTGTCATAGATAAGCCTATAAGATAAATTTAAAAAATAAAAAACTACCATGGTATTGGTAAGAGTTATAAAAGAAAATGATAATTACTTATTGCTGTAATTTCCCTTTAGTTTAAGTTAAATATTTTGTTAAATTCATAAGAATGTGTCCGTAGAGGGGGCTAAGAGCCCAGTAGAATAAGAATCACAAATCAAATTACCGAAATTATATTTATAATGTATCATATGGAGTGACCAATGATGCTTAAACATAATGCAAAGTACAAAGCTGTAAAGTACGGGAAAAAAAAAAAGCAACGACAGCGATGTCGCAAACTGCAGTTGCTGGAGCAACGAACATTAAGCAATGATGACTGTAAGCCTGTTTAAACGATTTAACTACACCAGAATATGATGATAATTCTTGCTTAGTCATAATCACATGCATTAATTATCATCATCATCTTTATCATTATCATGATATCCATCATTATCATTCATTACCAAGAAATGTACGGGAGAATGATCAAAATCTTTTCACCCTTAATTAAAGGTGTCGAATTGAGATATGATAATGAAATATTTTTGTTTAAGAGCTTTATCCCTATTCTCCCATGCACACGTTTAAATCCCCCTTTGGTCATAATTTTTTTCCCTTTTTTTTTTTTGGAATTAGTGTTTGACTATGAAATTTCAATCAAAATTTTTCGGAACTTGAAAAATTTTCAAAAAATTATTTTTCACAATTTTCACTCTAAGTTTGACTCACAAAATTCAAAAACAACTTCAAGTTATATTTATGTCCAAATACAATTCCATTTTTCAAATATCATTTTAACTTGAAAAGAAATTTACTATTTTTTCTTTTTAAATTTCGCGCACACTTAATTAGTCGCGCACATAAGTTGGTTTTGCTTTTAAAAAAAAAGGAAAAATCAATCATTATTCCGCAAAAAGTTAGGTAGTATTATAGTAATAAGATTCGTTGAATGAATATGCAAGAGTTAGGCTGCCGCAATTCCTAACCTTTAAGACTCAAAAGCCACAGATTATTTCAATTAATGGATTATGCACAATAACAAAAAAAGTGCTTTAGAAAAAGTCTAAAACAGCCTTCTTTTTTAGACAAAATAAAGGAATCCAACCACTCATTTCAAAGCTGAAAAGGAGCAAACTGTTAGCCATTCCCACAGGGAGTAGGGGACCAAAAGCCATGGAATTAGTAACTTTTGAGTTCTAAAGGCTTTAGTTTCTGTAAAGTACTGCTTAGTCAAGCCTAATTGTTGTTATTATTAATTTTTCTAACTTATGCTGTCTAAAGAGTTGTAATGAGTTTGCAATTTGAAGGTTCTTCCGATTAAAAAAAAATGATGCGAATCTTTTAAATATAAAAGTTACAATACAAGTTCAGTATACAAAAATGCACCTTCCAATTCAAGTTGCTATTTGGTATAGGAAGTAACCTATGATGTGCTTTTTTAAGTAACATAATATATAGTGAAAACTTTATATACACTCTCAATTAATGGTGTACATAGGTCGGATTGGTTTGAATTTTTCAATTATCAAACCGAATCAATCGTGTCGGATTTTCAACTCTATAAACCAAACCAAACCAACAAAATCGGATTTTTCAATCTCGATTTTTGTCGGTTTTTTTTTCGATTTTTTTCCCGATAAAATCATCATAGCACATAATATGTAACTTGTGCTCCAAATATTTCTTTGGTCCTAGTAAGATACAACTATATAGTGTATTTTTCAAGAAAATAACACAATAATATGAGATAACTCATAGCATTATACTAAAATATTCAGTAACAAAGATAATAAAATTGCATAAAGCAAATATTGCTAGTTAATAAGTCATAATGAAAATTAACATAATATGGTGAGGAGGTACGTGTCTATTTCCGAGACAGTTTGGATTCATACCGGGGCGTTCGACCACGGAAGCGATTCATCTGGCAAGGAGATTAGTGGAGCAGTACCAGGAGAGGAAGAAGGATTTGCATATGGTGTTTATTGACCTTGAGAAGGCATACGATAAAGTTCCGAGGGAGGTCTTGTGGAGGTGTTTGGAGGTTAGCGGCGTTCCGGTAGCGTACATTAGGGTGACTAAGGATATGTGTGATGATGCTAAGACTCGGATGGGGACTGTGGGTGGTGACTCAGAGCATTTCCCTGTGGTGATGGGGCTACACCAGGATTGGCTCCTAGCCCATTTTTATTTGCCTTGGCGATGGATTTACTGTCGCATCACATCCAAGGGGAGGTACCTTGGTGCATGCTATTTGCCGATGATATAATGTTGATTAACGAGACACGTAATGGAGTTAACGCGAGGTTGGAGGTTTGGAGACAGACGTTGGAGTCTAAAGGTTTCAAACTGAGTAGAACCAAGACAAAATACTTGGAGTGCAAATTCAATGACGGGACTCATGATGCAGACGTAGAGGTTAAGCTTGATGCTCAAGTTATCCCCAAGAGAGCGAGTTTTAAGTATCTCGGGTCTATTATCCAGGGTAACTGGGAGATTGACGAAGATGTCGCACATCGCATCGGAGCGGAATGGATGAAGTGGAGGCTCGCTTCCGGTGCTTTGTGTGATAGGAATGTGACGCTAAGACTTAAGGGTAAGTTTTATCGAGTGGTGGTTCACTCGGCTATGATGTATGGGGATGAGTGTTGACCAAGTTAAAAACCGCCATGTGCAAAAGATGAGAGTAGCAGAGATGAGGATGTTGAGATGGATGTGTGGGTGTACCAAGAGAGATAAGATTAAGAATGAAGCTATCCGGGACAGAGTGGTAGTAGCCTCCGTGGAGTACAAGATGCGGGAGTCGAGGCTAAGATGGTTCAGACATGTTAAGAGAAGAATCATTGATGCTCCTGTCAGTAGGTGTGAGAGGTTGGCCATGGAGAGTTTCAGAAGAGGTCGAGGTAGGCCTAAGAAGTACTGGGGAGAGGTGATTAGGCAGGACATGGCGCTACTTCAGCTCACTGAGGATATGACCCTTGATAGGAGGGTGTGGAGGCCGAGGATTAAGGTAGAAGGTTAGTAGGTAGTTTATAGTTGTTCATTGATAGTATTAGTAGCATGCATGTCCTTCATATTCTTAGATTTTTATTACGTTATGTGGTGTTGTTCGCCTCAGGTATTGTATTCCCTGTTGCTATTATTTGGTACTACTTATCCTTTATCTCTCCCTTTTCTTTTCTCTTCCATCTTTTTTCCATCATTTCTTTCCTCCTCTTCTTCTTGCCCTTCCTGAGCCGAGGTGTCACACCCCTTTTTCCTACCCTCAAAAGATATGTGTTATTTCCAATTAAAGCGACAAGTTTGAGTAGGTATTATTTTATTTACAGAGTCGCCACTTGGAATTGATTTTTTTTTTGGTCTTCCAAGTCACCTTTTATTTGAATCCCTAGTCAAAGGAAGATTTAACTCTTTTATTATTGGTCTGTGAAAGCAAAGTCCGGGTAAGGAATCTGTTGACCAGGGAGAAGGTGTAAGGCATTCCCCGAGTCCCGTGGTTCTAGCACGGTCGCATTATTGACTACATTTGGTTTTAAATTAATTTTAAATAAACTGTGTTTCATTTGGTTTTCATATTTTTCCTATGTCCACTTTTATTGTTGATGACTTCATTAATCTCAAACCAGGACGAGTATGCCCGACCCTAGATTACACTAACCAAGACGAGTATCCCCGACCTTAGCTCGTGTGTCGCACCTATAAGTGGATCCTAACTGAAATTAATTAAATAAACTTTTATTTATTTGAAAGAATTGGAAAAAGACGAGTCCTCACGACCTTGAAAATTTATTTATGTCTTTATTCCGAAGCGAGTCTTCCCGACATCGGTCAAGACAAAATTGTTTATCTTAGTTAAGACAAATTACTATAGGGGTTGGATTATGCAAAATAATTATTCATCTTTATCGTAAAAGAAAATGCCTATTTACAATTTAATGGTGGTAAGACAATGTATAAAACTTAGTTAATATTGAACCTACTTACAGTCTTATTCTTATTGTTGTTGTTATTAATTAAATGATAAAACTAATATAAAACTAGAAATTTTAAAAGAATTATTTTTTATACCTAAAATTTACCTAGTGCTTGGTTATTAAAAGGATCTAACTTATTTTTCCCATTACTAGAAAAATTGACTTTTAGTTAGCTATAAAAAAAAATACTTCCAAATATGCATATACTTTTAACTATGGAACATTACTTACTAAACAACATATGAATTTAAAATTATTTATTATACAAAACTAAACTAGATCTAAATAAATTAGAAGCAAGAACATAAAGAGTACTTTGACAAAGAAAACAATAGCAAAGAAAATACTTAATAGGCTACTCATCATGCTTTCAATCACCTGGAATAAACAAACTAAAACAAAAATAATGGAAGAAAGAATAATAAGAGAAAGGATGGACAATCGATGAATATTTCCCACCATGTAAAAAGAAAGTAAGGGAAAAGCTTCAAAATTCCTTACATGACTTTGAATTAAGAACCAAACATTCTTTAGCTTATTTGTCTTACTACAGACCATGAACAACTTGAATAAGTAAAATCACTATGTATATTCTTCCTTTATTTATTTTTTTCGCTATAGAAAACTATGTTAAATCAAAAGGTCAAATCCAGCTACTAAAATTATAACATATTTAAAACTTTGAACATAACCATTAACAACCAGAGAGAAACAAATTTCAAAACTTACAACATGTTAATTACAAATAGAAGAAAAGACATATAGCTAAGACATACTCATGGTTCAAGCAGATTATGCAAAAAAAAAAATTATATCAAGTTATTAAAATGAACTTCAAGCATTATGCTTTTCATTAGAACTCCAAGAGGCTACATTACGAAGTTAAGAAGAATACCTAGGCCGCTAATCCGAAAGCAAACAAAAGTGATGAACTTTGTTGAAACTTACAACTATCAAACGCAGTTCAAAACCAACAACAACAACAGTGAAACAGCCCCCAGAAGACACCTTGAAACTACGACTTTTTAAAGAAGAAAGAACTACAAACTAAGTTCAAACTTTTTATATTTTTTTTGGAAGAATTTTGCTCTTTTCTAGAAAAATATTCAAAGGTGACAGGCTGTTGGAATTTTTTTTTCCAGCTCTCTTTTCTGATTTTTTTTTTTCTAGTGTAAGATGGAGTGTGTGTCTTATAAGAGAAGAGGCAATGTATTCATGATTAAAAATCTGTCCATAGGACATATTTTCACCAAAAATCTGTCCATAGGACATATTTTCACCAAAAATCTGTCCATATCCTATGGACAGATTTTTCACCAAAATTCTGCCTTAACTATTTAAAGGAAAAACTTTTGGCTCAAAAATCTGCCTCAGGAACAATTTTTACCAACTGCGAAATAGTAATAGGAGCAACATACTCCAACAACTTTTAAATAGTAAAAAATAACCAAACAAATACCCTACTCTCATGACCAAACATATCTACTCTTCAACTTTTAACAAAATCAGTACCAACCATGTGATTTAAACCAATCCTAAGATAGAAAGAACACATAACTGGACTCAACAATTTAACTAATACTCAACTAAAAGAAACTTAGAACCTAATGACTGAATTAAAAAAAAGTGATGCATTGATAACTGAAGACATTAATGAAACTCACGACTTTAAGCAAAAACGAAATAAAAAATACTACATATGAAATCAGAACTCAAACAACTAACGTAAATCCAAAACATATCAATGATGAGGTAAAGTAGAATAACCAATTCAGTTAAAACCAAAATGAAAATCAGAAACTAGACTGAAAACTAACCAAAATGATTGTTAACAACATTTACACAACAACGAAACTACGACAAAACGATAAAGGAATAAAAAATTCAAAACATTCAAAGTTCGAGCTTTACCGAATTTGAGTGTTCATACCCTAGTGGCGTAGCGATGGTTAGGCAGTGAAACAATAGGGGGACAGTGGCGCGGCTCGAGAAAGATTCCCTTTTTTTCCTCGAAACCATGACTCCGGAGAATTGGAGGCTAGTTTCGATGAAAATCGACAACAAAACCTTGCTTTAAGGTCAGTGTGGAGAGAGAACCGGAGGCTGTAGAGTGACAGCGAGGCGACGAGCCAGCGGTGACGCGGCAGTGGAGGCGGATGGCGGCGGTGGACGGTGGTGTTTATGGGTGAAATTAGGGAGAAAGCATATGTATATTGGAGCTCTATCCATTCATGTATGTGTTGTGGGGTGGAGGTGACCGGAACTTCACGAATTTGAGAAAAAAGGGGGCGGCTAGGGTTTCAATGTTTGCTAGATTCATGGAGGTTGGTGAGGTTTTGGGAGATTTGAGTTGAAGATATGGAAAGAGGAGGAAGAGAGGAGAAGATGGTGAAAAAATGGGGTGGTTTGGACGGCGGCAGGCGGTGGCGCCTCCATGAAGAGGCGGCGACGGCGGCGGGGAAGAAGAAGAGAGGAAAGAGGGGTCTAGGGTTTGGGGCTTGTATGGAAATGAGGCCAAAAAAATCAGATTTCTAAACTTTTATACCTCACATGACACCAATTCTAGACCATTGGATCAAAGAAAATAGGTGGCCAGGATTTGATCTTGATCATTTAACCAAAACGACGTAGTTTTGTGCTCAAACTACGTCATTTTTGCCCCTCCCATGACAACCCTTTTATGGATTAGCCATTTCACTTTTGGCCACTTAAATCATTTCAATTTTGACCATTTTCCTTGAATCCTATCTTATTAAACTAAAATCTAATTAACCTAAATACCAACTAGTAAAATAAACTTAATAAAATAAATTAGCTAACAATTGAATTAATTATATGAGAAATCAATTAACTTATCGAATAATTAGTCCATTAAAAGTGCACACACAAAGAGAAAAGTATAGAAAATTATTTTTGGTATTTTTATGACAAGAAATTCAATTAAAATGCACAAAAATATTTATTTGTGAAGAAGAATGATGGTACTATGAGGATGTGCATTGATTATAGGCAGTTGAACAAAGTTACAATCAAGAACAATTATCCTTTGCCGCGTATTAATGATCTGTTTGACCAGCTTCAGGGAGAGAGGGTGTTCTCCAAGATTTATTTGAGGTATGGGTATCACCAGTTGAAGATCCGGGACTCGGATATTCTAAAGACAACATTCAGGACCCGTTATGGCCATTATGAGTTTCTTGTGATGTCTTTTTGGTTGACCAACGCCCCAACGCCGTTCATGCATCTGGTGAAAAATGTGTTTCAACCTTATCTCGACTCATTTGTTATAGTGTTCATTGATGATATCCTACTGTACTCTAGTATCTAGGAGGAGCATGCCCAGCATTTGAGGATTGTATTGCAGCGGTTGAGGAAGAAGCTTTATGCCAAGTTCTCCAAGTGTGAATTTTGGCTCAGTTCAATGACATTCTTGGGGCACGTGGTGTCCTGTGAGGGTATTCAGGTGAATCAGAAGAAGATTGAGGCGGTTCAGAGCTAGCGCAGATCGTCCTCAACTACGGAGATTCGGAGCTTTCTCGGCTTGGCCGGTTATTCTCGTCGCTTCGTGGAGGATTTCTCATTTATTGCATCTCCCTTAACCAAATTTACCCAAAAGGGTTCTCCTTTATGTTGTCGGATGAGTGCGAGGAGAGCTTTTAGAAGCTCAAGACTACCTTGACCACAACTCCATTTCTAGTTTTGCCTTCAGCTTCAAGCTCTTATAGAGTATATTATGATGATTCTCGGATCGGTATCGGGTGTGTCTTGATACATGAGGGTAGAGTGTTTGCTTATTCTTCGCATTAGTTGAAGCCTCATGAGAAGAACTACACTGTTCATGATTTTGAGTTAGTTGCCATCGTTCTTGCATTGAAGATTTGGAGGCATTATCTCTACGGTGTGTCTTGTGAGGTGTTTACAGATCATCGGAGTCTCCAGCACTTGTTCAAACAAAAGGATCTAAATTTGAGGCAGTGGGGATGGTTGGAGCTGCTAAAGGACTATGATATCACCATTCTGTATCATCCCAGGAAGGCCAATTTGGTGGCCGATGCCTTGAGTAGAAAGGCAGTGAGTATGGGTAGCCTTGTTTTCCTTCCCTTTGGAGAGAGACCTCTTGCAGTTGATGTTCAGGCTTTGGCCAACCGGTTTGTGAGATTGGATATTTCGGAGCCCAGTCGGGTTCTAGCTTGTGTGGATTCTCGGTCTTCCTTATTTGATCGCATCAGATAGCACCAGTATGATGATCCTCATTTTCTTGTCCTCAAGGACAGGGTTCACCACGGTGATGCCTGAGATGTGAGTATTGGGGATGATGGGGTGTTGAGGATGCAGGGTCGGATTTGTGTGCCCAATGTGGATGGACTACGTGAGTTGATTCTTGAGGAGGCCCACAGTTCATGGTATTCCATTCATCCGAGTTCCGCGAAGATGTATCAGGACTTGAGGCAGCACTATTGGTGGAGAAGGATGAAAATGAATATAGTGGGGTTTGTAGCTCGGTGCCTTAACTGTCAGCAGGTGAAGTATGAGCATCAGAGACCGGGAGGATTGCTTCAGAGGATAGATATTCTAGAGTGGATTAGGAGCGGATCACCATAGATTTCGTAGTTGGTCTCCCACAGACTTCGAGGAAGTTCGATGCTATTTGGGTGATTGTGGATCAGCTGACCAAGTCCGAGCACTTCATTCCAGTTGGTACTACTTATTCTTCAGATCGGTTGGCTGAGATTTACATTCGAGAGATTATGAGCCTTCACACCGTGCCAGTTTCTATCATTTCAGATAGAGGCACGCAATTTACATCGCAGTTTCGGAGACGTGCAGCGAGATTTGGGCACCCAAGTAGAGTTGAGCACAACATTTCACCCTCAGACGGACGGATCATCCGAGTGCACCATTCAAATATTGGAGGACATGCTACATGCTTATGTCATTGATTTTTGGGGCTCTTGGGATTAGTTTCTGCCACTCGCGGTGTTTGCCTACAATAACAATTATCAGTCGAGCATCCAGATGGCCCCGTATGAGGCTTTGTATGAGAGGTGGTGTAGATATCTGGTGGGTTGGTTTGAGCCCGGTGAGGTTAGGATTTTGTGTACAAACTTGGTTCAGGATGCATTGGACAATGTTAAATTGATTTAGGAGCGGCTTCGCACGACGCAGTCTAGACAGAAGAGCTGTGCCGCCAAGAAGGTCCGTGATGTGTCTTACATGGTTGGGGAGAAGGTTCTGTTGAAGATTTCACCCATGAAGGGTGTTATGAGGTTCGGGAAGAAGGGAAAGTTGAGCCCTCGATTCATTGGGCCTTTTGAGGTACTTCGGAGGATTGGGGAGGTGGCTTACGAGCTTGCCGTTCCACCTAGTTCGTCGGGTATGCATCCAGTATTTCATGTTTCTATGCTCCGGAAGTATGTTGGTGATCCGTCTCATGTTTTAGGTTTCAGCACGGTTCAGTTGGATGGTGATCTGACTTATGATGTGGAGCTAGTGACCATTTTGGAGCGGCAGGTTCGAAAGTTGAGGTCAAAGGATATAGCTTCAGTGAAGGTGCAGTGGAGAGGTCAGCCCGTTGAGGAGGCTACTTGGGAGACCGAGCGGGATATGCAGAGCAGATATCCACACCTATTTAAGACTCCAAGTATGTCTCTAGACCCGTTCGAAGATGAACATTTGTTTAAGAGGGGGAGGATGTAACGACCCGACCGGTCGTTTCGAGAGTTGTAGCCTTGTTCCCCCATTTTTTGCTCCTTTTGTGCTCTACAACCATGTTGTATGGGGCATAGTGTTGGAAAGTCAAGAAATCTCATATCCAAAAGTTGAAGGTAGTGGAGATGAGTATGTTAAGGTGGATGTGCAGGCATACTAGGACGGATAAGATTAGGAATGAGGATATTCGGGAGAAGGTGGGCGTGGCCCTTGTGGATGATAAGATGCGGGAAGTGAGGCTCAGATGGTCCGGGCATGTGTGGAGGAGAATCCTTGATACTCTAGTGAGGAGGTGTGAGCGATTGGTTTTGGTGGGTACAAGAAGAGGTAGAGGGCGACTTAAGAAGTATTGAGGTGAGGTGATCAGGCAAGGCATGGCACGATTGCAGATTTTCGAGGACATGACCCTTGATAGAAAGGCCTGGAGGTCAAGCATTAGGGTTGTATGCTAGGGAGTAGTCGAACTTTTCCTACTTCATTCCGAGGGTGAGGCGGGTTTGATAGGGTTAATCTTAGACGGTTAGTGGTTAGTGTTGAGTCCACACTATCCTTTCTGTTTATCATAGCCCCGAGCCCTAATTACTGGTTATTGTTATTACATGTCATATATCTTATGGTTTTTATGTTTCTATTACTATTTCTATGGTTTCTGCTGACGTTATGATGAATTATCTCTTCTTGTTTTGTTTCCACCTTACTGAGCCGAGGGTCTATTGAAACAACCTCTTGATAAGTAGGGATTTTAACCTATTATTTGCTCTCTTTTACTTGTGTTTTAGGCCAAAAATGATTGAAGGTATTCACGGAAACTAATGAAATATGCTTGCTTGCAGACATTGTTCAAAATGAGCCAAAAGAGCCATAATCAACTCATAAAGGAGTCAAAAGCTGAACAAAAACCAAGTCTGGGAAAAGAGATCTGAAACGCGGACCGCACAAATAATGTGCGGCCACAAAAGCCATGATGCGGCCGCGATCATAATTATGCGGTCCGCATAAGGGAGATTCAGAGAATGTGATTTTTGGGCTAAATGATGACCGCAGACCGCACCAGAAATGTACGGCCGCAAAAGTCCCTGTGCAGCCGCCAATGAAATTACGCAGACTGCGATGACTGAAAGTCAGAGACTTGACAACTTGATCAAAAGAGAGAAGTGCGGATCGCACAAGATTTGTGCGGCCGCGATCGAAATTATGCGGTCCGCAAGATGAAGAATCAGAGAGTTGATTTCAAGCCAAACTCAAGCAAGTGCGGACCACATCACTTTTATGCGGCCGCATAATCTGGAGCATGACTGCACTTGGAATTATGCGGTCCACGAAAGCTCAGCTCAACCCAGATCCAAAAGAGAAGAACGCGGACCGCATCAAAATTATGCGGCCGCGAAATCAAGAGTGTGGCCGCACACAGAATTATGCGTCCGTACAACCTCCGCATGAGCATTTTTGTCATATATTTTTAGCTTAGTATAAATAGAACTTTTTGTCATTTTCAGGTTATGTTATGTATTGTAAGAGCACCTGAGACGGCTGAATATTCTATTTTGGGAAATTTTGTACTAGATTCACTTCTTAACATTATATTTTCATTCCTTAATTTCATATTATGAATTTTATCTTCATTTTATCTTTAATTTATGTTATTTTCATGAGTAGCTAAACCCATAGCTAGGGTTGTGACTCAACCCTAGTGTGAGTATTTAATGGGTATTTGGTTTTAGGGATTGAATGTGTATGAGTTAGTGGTATTTAGCCTAGTTCTTGATAGAACTGTGGAATTAATAGTTGCAAACATTGATTCATGCCTTTATGACTTAGTCTCTACTTGAGAAAGAGAGACTAAGTCTAGGAAAACTAGGCTAACAAGGAATTGGGGTGAACTCAAGAAATTGATAGCCCCAATTAAAGGGTTAAACCTAGAGATAATAATACTCGACTTGAGCTAATATCACTTGAATTGCATGAATACACATTTGGACTTGAGAAAGACAAATTGGAAAAAATCACTCAAACTACCGAGAGGTATAAAGTGAGTACCCGGGTGTATTAACTATATTACAATCCCAACTAATCAAGCTTGCCCTAGAACTTTGCTACCCGTTAGATATCCACCTAGGTAGAAGTCACTACCCTAGTCTCTTTAAACACTTCAAAAAAAACATCAACACAAATATTGTCCTTAGTTTCAATTATTTCAATCTTTAGAGTAAAGTTATTAAGTAGAAATCAAACCAAAACTTGTGGAACTGTAATTAGACTCAAAACCCGCATCTATCTTAGATATAAACCTAATTCTAAACAATTAACTCCCTGTGGATTCGATCCCGACCTAGTTGGGTTAAAACTGCATCGACCACCCTCGCTACTCAATAGTAGTGTAGGCTTGGACCCGATCATCTCTCTGTTCCATCGAGGTAGGGGTAAGGTCTGCGTACACACTATCCTCTCCAGACCCCACTTTGTGGGATTTTACTGGGACGTTGTTGTTGTTGTTGTTTATGCTCTATAGCTGTTATATAACTTACCAGATTGGTTGGTGCAGGTCCGGAGAGATTTCAGAGGGAATTGAGACACTTAGTCTCATAATGGAAAGCTTAAGTTGGAAAAATTGACCGGATGTTGACTTATGTGTAAACGAGCTCAGATTTGAATTTTGACTATTCTGTTATCTCCGTTAGGTGATTTTGGACTTAGGAGCGTGTCTGGATGGTGATTTGGAGGTCTAGAGTTAGGCTTGAAATGACGAAAGTTGGAATTTTGGAAAAGTTTAACCGGGAGTGGACTTTTTGATATCGGGGTCGGATTGGATTTCTGGAAGTTGGAGTGGGTTCGTGGTGTCATTTTGTGACTTATGTGAAAAATTTGAGGTCAATCGGACGTGATTTGATAGGTTTCGGCGTAGTTTGTAGAATTTGGAAATTTCAAAATTCATTAGGCTTTAATCCAAATGAAATTTAGTTTGAGGTGATTTGAGGGTTCGACTAAGTTAGTATGATGTTTTGAGACTTGATGGTATGTTTGGTTGAGGTCCCGAGGGCCTCAGGTGAGTTTCAGATGGTTAACGAATCATTTTTGGACTTAGCTTGATGTTTGAATACTGGTGGTGTGAATTTTTTTGTTTCCTCTTACGCGTTCATGAGAGAGGTCTCGCGTTCGTGAAGGTCATCTATTGGCAGAAGAAGCTTTGTTCTTCGCGTTCGCGAAAAAGAGGACACAAACGCTAAGGTTTGGACTGAGAGAGCATCGCGAACGAGTGAATGGTGACGCATTCGCGAAGAGGTGTTGAGGCATCTAGAGACCCTAAGCTTTTGTTCTACGCGTTCTCAAGGCAGTGGTCGTGTTACAAAGAGTGGGGTCGGCAAAGGTTCGCGTTCGCGAGGTTGGAGTCGCGTTCGCGAAGGGTTAACGCAAGAGGATGGTCGTGTTCACGATGAAGCATCACTGGGCAGTATATAAAGATTCAAAATTGAGGGTTCCAAGATTTTCCACATTTATAACATTTTTTAGATCGATTTTGGAGATTTTTGAGAGGATTTTCTAGGTGATTCTTGAGATTCGGGATGTTTGGAGGCTGATTCGCGAGCAAAGGCATTGGAGTAGAGTTTTGCTTGGATTGAGGTAAGTAATGTTCTAAAGCTAGTTCTGAGGGTGTGAAAACCCTGACTTTGTGTTATGTGATTGTTTTGGAGTTGACATGCTAGGTGACGGGCATGCACCGTGGGAATCGTGACTTGGTCCATTCCGTAGAACTGTAAAGTTGATTAACTTGTTGTCAGCTATATGCTCTCCATGTGTTATGAAAATTTGACTGTAAATCATACTAGAAATCATGTTTAGGCTACGTGTTGGTGCTGTAGAGACCCACGTAGGTCGTGATACCTGTGAATCTTCCTGCTTATTGCTACTTGCACTCGGTCGTAGTCTTACTTGCATATTATACCTCAATCTTTGTTATTCATTGTTGATACATTATATCATTTCTGTTTTGGGCTGATTTTCATTGATTGCTGAGAGCCCGTGAGACTGGAGAGGTTGATGACTGAGAGAGGCTGACCATCTGATTGTGAGGTATTGATACCATAACACGTGAGTTGTCCGTGCGGATCTAGATATTTATACAGTAGCATGTGAGTTGTCCGTGAGGATTCTGATATGATGCTGTAGCACGTGCGTTGTTCGTGCGGATCCTGCTATGATACTATAGCACGTGAGTTGTCTGTGTAGCACGTGAGTTATCCGTCTAGATTATAGCACTTGAGCTGTAGGATCCCCTCCGGAGTCTGTACAACCCCTATGAACGCATGTACCTATTGAGTGTGAGTGTTGAGGGTTGAATGCCAAGTGATGAGCTATTGAGGAAGTCTGAGTGACTATTTCCTTGAGAGGATGTATTTGCTTTCACTGTTGTTGCACATAACTGCCATATATCACTGTTTGAACTTCTGAAAGATATTATATCCGGTCTTTACCAGACTTTGGCTTTTATAAACTGATTTGACTTAAATTGCTGGATTCGAAAGCATATCTATTTTTCCTTGTTGAAACTACTAGAAATGAACTATAATTGTGTAACTTGTCACTATCTTCAGTCCTTATTTTGTATTGTTACTTACTGAGTTGGTTGTACTCACGCTACCCCCTGCACTTTGTGTGCAGATCTAGGTAATCCCGGTAATAGCGGGTGTTGATATTCGAGCAGTTGATCTCGTCGACTATCGAGGTAGCTGCATGGCGTTCGCAGACCTTGACTCTCCTTCATTATCTTTATTTGCATTTCAGTTCTTACTCCTTAGATATCGTAGTAGACTGTTCCTAGTATAGATGCTCATGTACTCGGTGACACCCCGATTTTGGGAGAGATTTGTATTACGTTGTGGATTTATTTCTGTTTTAAAAGATTTCATAAATATTAACTGCTTTTGTATAATTTTCAAAGCTTCTTTTGTTGTGAGAGATAGTTAAGTAGTGGCTTGCCTAGTTCCGTGACATACGCCATCACAACGGTTGATGTTTGGGTCGTGACAAAACTAAAATTGATGAATAGTTAGTCTATTTGAATGACTTGATCATTGCTCGGGTCAATGACACAATTACCACAAGAAGAAAACTATTTACGCTTGCCTAACCATTTACTTTTTTACCCATCAAACTAATTATATTTCCTATTTATCCTTTTTCTTTTTTATTACTTTACTTCTTTTCTTTTTACCTTCGTTTCTTCTATTCTACTTTTCTTTTTTCTCATTTTCTTCTTATTTTTTTTTCTTTTTTCTTCTTTTATGTTCATTTATTTTTGGCCCAAATCATATTATTATTATTATTATTATTATTATTATTATTATTTTATTATTATTATTATTTTATTATTATTATTATTATTATTATTACTTTAATTTAATTTCATACCTAATTTTGGATCCTTCATTATTTATTCTTTTCTCTTTTATTTTATTTTTTTAATTTTATTTATTTGTTGTTCCTTTTCTAATTTCATTTTAACTCCTTTTTTCTTTATTTTCTTTTCTTTTTATAATCTAATTTCGTTGACTTTTTTTGCTCTTTTTGTATTATTCTTCTTTTTTTATACAATAAGAAAAGATAAATAATATAATAAATATTTGTTCACCCTTTTTAATATAACTGGTATAATATAAATTTTATCTTTTTCTTTTTTTCTCTTATTTTCTTATTTTTTAATTCAATTTTAGAACAACTTATACATTATAACTATTTTCTCCTCTCTTTTGCTTTTATATTTTTTGTTTTAATTCTTATTTTGTTATTTCAAATTATTTTTTATTTTCTTTTTTCATAATATAATTCTATACACATTTTTGGTCTTTTATTTTTGTTCTTTTTATTTATTTATATTTTTATAAATTAATTATTAAAAAATAACTTACTTTAGCATATAGTATACAAAAAATAATATATTAGTAGCTGTTGAAGTATATTATTGTAGTATGCTATGATACCCACATGCTATATATCATATAATGACTAAGTATATGGTATCGAGAACTCTGTTAAAAATTTAAAAAAAGGATCCATTAAATTTTTTTTAAAAATTAAAAAAAGACATTTAACTATATGGTTACATTATACCATATATTGTAATAGTATATTGTTTCAGTAAATTATACATTATTGTATTAAATATTACTCCCTCTGGTCCAAAATAAGTAACTTTTTGGCATTTTTTGTTGTCCAAAATAAGTAATTTTTTCATATTTCAAGAATGAATTAATTATTTTTTTCCTACCTTGCCCTTGGAGTAAACAATACTGGAGTATGTGTTAGGAGTATTATGTGAAGAGATAGTAAAGGTTAATATGGTGAATTTGATTGCTAATTAATGTTAAAAAATGAATTTCTTAATATGTGTGAAAAAAACTAAAAATCACTTATTTTGGACCGGAGGAAGTATATACCAAAATGGTATATGGTATGTTATTTTGGTATATTGTACAAATAAGTTTTCTTCGCTAAATCAACTCAATTTCAATCTAAATTTTAAAAATATACTCCAGAATTTGCATCAAATTGACTCAAACATTAACCACAGCCTCCAATCAAATATTTCAAATTAATGGTTTAAAAAAAATTGAAAAATGAGAACTCCTTTGGAAATTGAAAAAGAACTCAATGAAAATTTCCAAAAAAAAAATCTAAAAGACCAAATCATAATAGTATACTGTTACATTACATAGTATAATGTAAAAGTATACTATTGGAATGAACTATATACCAAAATGGTATATAGTATATCATTTTGGCATATAATACAAATTATTCTTCGCTAGTTCAATGCAATAAATAATACACTAATGGTTTAAATATTATATACCAAAATAGTTTATAGTACATTATTTTAGTATATAATACAAATTAGTCTTCTTCGGTAGTTTAACTCAATTTCAAAAATTTACTCTAGAATTTTCACTATATTAACTCAAACTGTAGTCACAGCCTCCAATCAAATATTTCAAATAAGTATTTTATTTTAAGAAAAAAATTAAAAAACACACGAGAACTCCGTTTGAAAAGTTGAAAAAAAACTCAATGAAAGTTTCAAAGAAATCTAAAAGGACTAAATTGCAATAGTATATTGTTGCATTATATAGTATATTGTATTAGTATACCGTTGGAGTAAAAATGTATACCAAAATAGTATATAGTATATCATTTTGATATATAGTACAAATCTTCTTCTTAGGGTGTGTTTGGTATGAATGAAAACATTTTTCAGAAAATATTTTTCAATTTTCCCATATTTGGTTGGCTTAAATATTTTGAAAATTATTAACTCATTTTTCTTCAATTGGAGGAAAATGTTTTCCTTATCAAGAGAAGGGAAAACATTTTTCACACTCCTTCTCAACCTTCCCCACCTTCACCAACCCACCCCACACCCCCAAAACCCACCCATCTAACCCCACCCTACCCCTCTCTCCAAAAAGGCTTTTTTTTCTTTCAAATTTCAGTTTTTTCCGTTACCCCCTCTCCCCCGCCCCCCACAAAAAAAATGTTTTTTACATCTTTGTTGTAATTTTAAATTTCTATTTTTTTATTTTTCTACACTCCCCCCTCCCATGCGCACCCCCCTACCCCGGAAAATTTTTTTTTATATACATTTTTCACTTTGTTTTTTTTTATTTTTCGGTTTACATGTTCGAAAATTTACAAGTTCCAAAGTTATTAGTTCGGAAGTTTATATGTTTGGAAGTTTACGGGTTCGAAATTTCGCGGTTTCGAAAGTTTAGCATTTCAGAGTTTATGAAATTTGTGGGTTCTGATGGTTGTTGGTTCGAAAGTTTATGGCTTCATGTTTATTATATCTAAATTATTTATGAATACTCTTGAGAAGTCATTTTTCTTAATTTATCAAACACCAGAAATGAATAAAATTACTACTTGTTTTCCAAGGAATTATTTTCCACGTAAAATATTTTTCGTTATACTAAACACACCCTTAGTTCAACTCAGTTTTACCCCAAATTTAAAAATTTACTGCAAAATCTCCACCATGAAAACATGACTAAATTTTGAACTAGGACCTGAAAATTTTGAGAATCCGAAAAATGGTCCAATTATAACGATATATTGTTGCGTCATATTATATACTATTGTAGTATAATATACAGTATATGGTATACAATTATAGTATATTATATACTATTATAGTACATTATTGTATAAATAACATTGTATGTACTGCTAAATTACAATGTAGTAGTAAACTGTCTAATGTATCAATATAATTTTATAGTATATCGTATACAATAACAATATGTTATTGGGTAATTGTGTTTGTTCTTCGGATTAAAATGCTTCAAGTTCAATAATGGAAGTCCTTCAATAATTATTTCGAATAATCACCTCAAATGAGCTCCAAATGCAACTAAATTTCAGTATAAACTTTCCAAAGGTACTGTAGACAACATATTATAATACCCACTTTGAATCAAATAATAAAATCTTCAGATTGATAATTCATATTAAAGAGCTTCAAGATCAACACTAGTGGGTCTTCAAACACATATAAAATCTCATATAAAGAAAGCAAAGAACTATCGAACTCAATAAAATTGAGAATTTTTAGAAAAATCTATTGAAACCCTAATTTTTTTATAGATATACTTTCTAGCTTTGTTTTTCTGGAATGTATGAAAAAGAGAGGATAAAAAGGTGGATAGATAAGAGATTAAAGGAGAGAGATAATCCAATTAGAGAAAGTGCTGAAAGAGAAAGGGAGAAAAAAAATTCAGGGAAAAAGTACACGGCAACTTTAAACTTCATAGTTACAGTAGAAAAATGAATAAGAAAAATGGGTACACGTGTAAATATTTTTGGTCGGTTAGGTGTGTAGCGTAACTATTTTTAGAGTAGGTAAAAACGGGTGATTAGTTTGTGTTAAGTGGGTACATAGCATAAATTGCTCTTTCACAATTGGTAGCTGTAAAAACTCAAATGAATTGGTATAACCTTTTTCTTAGAGGAATTTTCAAAAATCACTATTGTTTAGTGGCTATTAACTTCCTATAGCTACCATATACATAATTACTTCTTATAGCTACTATTCGCGCTGGTGTATTCATGAATACAACAACAAATAGCGTCTAAAAATTAGGGCAGTCCAACTGTACGCACATGTATTCATATTTATTCGCGCGCAGTAAAAGTGTCACGATCCAAATTTTCCCTCCGTAAGATGTCGCGACGGCACCTAATCTCTATGACTAGGTAAGCCTAGCAATTTGCAAAAAAAAAAAAAAAGAAATCAAAGTAAAATTAACAACTAAACTGCAATAGAATAATAAAATAGCTGATAAAGATGTTGCTCGGCATGTACAAACCCAGCACTCGAGTATACACAGTATATTTCCCAAAATCCGGTAGTCATAAGTCACAAGCTACAGAAGAAAAACTAGTATCTCTATACAACATCTAAGAAAATACGGAAAGGAGGGAATATAAGGGGACTCCAAGGTCTGCAGATGCGACAGATGTACCTTGAAGTCTCTGTACAACAGCAAACACTCTTAGCTAATGGTGAGACTGATAAGAAGCATCTCGATCTACACACAGAACATGTGCAGAAGAGTAGCATGAGTACACCACAACGGTACTTAGTAGGTGCCGAGCCTAACCTCGGTAGAGTATTGACGAGGTCAGGTCCGAGCCCTACTCGGATATAATAATAACACAGATGATATAATAAAATGAAGGAAAACGGAGAATTTAACAGAAAGAATTCACAGAGAAATAACAACACGACATAATGAGATAACAATAGGGGGCACTCCCGAGATACAATCTCGTAGTCCCAAAAGTAAATATGCAGGGGTAAATCTCCCGAGGTATCGCCTCGTAGCCCCAAAAGTAAATACTCAACAGGGGATCTCCCAAGATACCATCTCGTAGTACCAAAAGTAAATAAGCGAGGAGATCTCCCGAGGTACCGACTCGTAGTCTCAAAAGTAAATGTGCAAGGGAATCTCCCGAGGTACCGCCTCGTAGTCCCAAAAGTAAATGTGCAGGGGAATCTCCCGAGCTACCGCCTCGTAGTCCCAAAAGTAAACACACAACTCAAATCAGTGGAGAAAGTAGTTAATAACAAAATTCTACAGCTAAGATTGATAAAAATCAAGTAAAGGTAGGAATTGAGCTAAACATGCTGCACATAGTTCAAATAAGCATTTAAGATATGTAAACATGCGAAACTAGGCTAAACAGGATAACTACACAGGCTAGTATAACTCAATTAAGGTGTAATAGGCTATTACTTAGTGAAAAGCCAGATTTTACAACAATTATCTTGTGTAGGAACTCGTCACCTCTCGTACACGGCGCTCACATATCATAGAAGTATTAAAACAATAACAAATCCTACGGGAATTTCCCCCACACAAGGTTAGGTAAGCGACTTACCTAGAACCAAGCTCAATCAATCAGTAAGAATGCCTTTTCCACGATTTTTCGACTCCGAATGACCCAAATCTAGACAAAATCATTTACATACCATACATATAACTATAAGAAACTAATCTAATTAATGAAATCAAGTCTTAAGCAAGAAATTAGAAAACTGTCCCAAAAAGTCGACCCGAGACCATGTCTCGAATCGGGTAAAAGTCAAAAAATAAGAATACCCATTCACTCACGAGTTTCACTCGTACCAAAATTATCCAAATCCTATATCAAAATCCGAATCAAAACTCAAAAATTTGTTAAAGAACTTCCAACCTTTTCCCCCAAATTTCTCAACCAATTTCCTTAATTAAATGATGAAATCAACTATAGTTTGATGGAATATAATCATAAACGAGTTAAGAATCGTTACCCAATAGATTTCTCTGAAAAACCCTTGAATTATCGCCTCAATCTCAGCTCTCAAAGTCCCAAAATTGAAAATGGAATAAAACCCTCAAACTTAGCCTTTTCTGCCAAGCGATTTCACACCTGCGACGCCACACCTGCGGAAATTCCATCTCTGGTGAGGATTTGACTTAAGACACCTGGGTACGCTTCTACGATCAGCTGGCCGCACCTACATGTTAGCACCTGCAGAAAATTGTCCACTTTTGCGAAAACCTCACCTAGCTCGACCTTCGCTTCTGCGATCACTTCTCCGCAGGAGCGGCTCCGCTTCTGCGGTCCCTTTGTCGCACCTGCGACCACTAGCTATCTAGAACAGGGCCGCATTTGAGAGCTCCCTTCCGCACATATGTGTCCGCACCTGCGGTCAACCCCACCGCAGGTGAGATGACACCAGAAGTTGAAAAATGTTAGCAGTTTACACAAGTCCAATTTCGACCCGTTAATCATCTGAATCTCTCCCAAGGCCTCCGCGACCCCAACCAAAAGTACCAACAAGTCCTAAAACACCATACGAACTTATTCGAGCCCTCAAAACATATCAAACAACTCTAAAAACACGAATCACCCTCCACTTCAAACTTAGTGAACTTTGAAATTTTCAACTTCTACAACCAGTGCCGAAACATATCAAATCATGTATGATTGACCTAAAAATTTTCACACAAGTCATAATTGAATTTACAGACCTACTCCAACTTCCAGTATCGGAATCCGACCCCGATATTAAAAATTCCACTCCCGGTCAAACTTTTCCAAAAATTCAACTTTCGGCATTTCAAGCCTAATTCAGCTACAAAGCTCCAAAACACAATGCGTACACGCTCTTAAGTCCAAAATCACCCAACGGATCTAACGGAACCGATAAAACTCTATTCCAGATTCGTCTTCCCACAATTCCAACTACGATAAAAAATCCTAGAACATAGGCTTCCTCTTTAGGGACTAAGTGTCCCAAATCACTCTTAAACCAAAAACAAAACCTCCCGGCAAGTTACATAAGCAGAAAAATATACGGGGGAAGCAATAAATAGGGGATTTGGGATAATACTCTCAAAACGACCAGCCGGGCCGTTACATCCTCCTCTTCTTAAAACAATCGTTCATCCTCGAACAAGTATAGAGACATACCTGAAGTGATGAAAATATGAGGATATGCGCATATCATGTTCGGTCTCCCAAGTCGCCTCCTCGACCGGCTGACCCCTCCACTGAACCTTTAATGATGAAATGTTCTTTGGCCTCAACTTTCGAATCTGCCTGTCCAAAATATCGGCTCCTAAACATAAGATAAATCCTTGTCTAACTGGACTGAGCTGAAATCCAACACATGAGACGGATTGGCCTGATACTTCTGGAGCACAGAAATATGAAATACCAGATGGACTCCTGCTAAGCAAGCTCATAAGAAACCTCCCCAACATGTCGTAACACCTCGAATGGCCCAATAAACTTTGGGCTCAGCTTTCTCTTCTTTCCAAACCTCATAACACCCTTCATGGGTGACACCCGGAGCAGAACCCGCTCTCCAACCATGAATGCAACATTGCAAACCTTCCGATCCCCATAACTCTTCTGCCTAGACTGGGCTGTGCGAAGTCGATCCTAAATCACCTTAACCTTCTCGAGAGCATCATGGACCAAGTCTGTACCCAATAACCTAGCCTTGCCCGACTCGAACCAACCCACTGATACCAACCCCCTAGAGATCGACACTACCTACCATACAATGCCTCATACGGTGCCATCTGAATGCTCGACTGATAACTGTTATTGTAGACAAACTCCGCAAGTGGCAAGAACTGATCCCAAGAATCTACATACTCCATCACACACACACGGAGCATATCCCTTAGTATCTTAGTAGTGTGCTTGGACTAACTGTCCTTCTGAGGGTGAAATGTTGTGCTCAACTCCACTTGAGTACCCAACTTATGTTGTACGACCCTACCGAACTGTGATGTAAACTGGTACCCCAGTCAGAGATGATAGATACCAGTACGCCAAGAATCCTGACGATCTCATGGATGTAAACTGAAGCCAGCTGCTCAGAAGAATAGATAGTCATCATAGGAATGAAATGAGCTGACTTGGTAAACCTATTCACAATCACCCAAATGCATCAAACTTCCGTTGTGTCTGTGGAAGCCCAAAAATGAAATCCATAGTGATCCGCTCCCATTTCTACTTCGGAATCTCCAACTTCTGAAGCAATCCTCCTGGCTGCTGATGCTCATACCTTACCTCCTGGCAATTTAGACATCAAGTTACATATTCCACTATGTCTTTCTTTATTCTCCTCCATCAGTAATGCTACCTCAAGTCCTGATACATCTTCGTGGCACCCGGATGAATGGAGTACCACAAACTATGAGCATCTTGGAGAATCAACTCACGCAAACGATCTTCATTGGGCACACATATCCTTCCTGCATCCTCAATGCACCATCATCTCCAATAGTGACCTCCTTAGCATCATCGTGCTGAACCGTTTCCTTAAGGGCAAGCAGATGTGGGTCGTCATACTGATGCTCCCTTATACGATCATAAAGAGAAGATAGAGAGACCACACAAGCCAACACTGGCTCAGAAATATCCAATCCAACCAATTGGTTGGCTAAGGCCTGAACGTCCAACGCCAATGGCCTCTCTGCTTCTGGTATATGCTAAGCTCCCCAAACTCTCCGCCCGGTGACTCAAGGCATCGCCCACCACATTGTCCTTCTCGGGATGGTACAAAATGGTGATATCATAATCCTTAAGCAGCTCCAACCACCTCTGCTAACGCAAGTTAAGATCCTTATGTTTTAACAGATGCTGCAAACTCCGGTGATCAGTGTAGATCTCACAAGGGACACCGTACAAATAGTGCCGCCAAATATTCAAGGCATGAACAATAGCTGCTAACTAAAGGTCATGGAAAAGATAGTTCTTTTCATTCACCTTCAATTTCCTGGACGCTTAAGCAATCACCCTACCGTCCTGCATAAACACCGTGCCGAGACCAATCCGCTGCGCATCATAATATATAGTATAAGACCCCTAACTTGTAGGAAATACCAATATTGGGACTGTAGTCAAAGCTGTCTTGAGCTTCTGAAAGCTCTCCTCACACTCCTATGTCCACCTGAACAGAGCACCCTTCTGGGTCAACCTGGACATAGGTGCTTAATAGATGGGAAACCCTCTACAAATCAACAGTAATACCCTGCCAAACCAAGAAAACTCTGGATCTCCGTAGCTGACGATGGCTAGGCCAACTCTGCACTGCTTCAACCTTTTTCGGATCCACCTTGACCCCATCACTCGATACTATATGATCCAAGAATGCCACTGCGTCTAGCCAAAACTCACACTTGGAAAGTTTTGCATATAATTTCTTTTCTCTCAAAGTCTGAAGCACAGTCCTCAAGTGCTGCTCATGATCTTCCCGAGTTTGGGAGTACACCAGAATGTCGTCAATAAACACAATGACGAATGAGTCAAGACAGGGCCGGAACACACTGTGCATCAAGTGCATAAATTCTGCTGGGGTGTTGGTCAGCCTAAATGACATCACAAGGAACTCGTAATGACCATACCAAGTCCTAAAAGCAGTCTTCGAGATATCAGGCTCCTGAATCTTCAACTGATGATAGCCTGAACGCAAGTCTATCTTGCAAAACATTTTGGCACCCTATAACTGATCAAAGAGGTCATCAATACGAGGCAACGAATACATATTCTTCATTGTGGCTTTGCTCAACTGGCGATAATCAATGCACATACGCATAGAAATATTCTTCTTCTTCTTCACAAACAAGACTGGAGCACCCCAAGGTGACACAGTAGGCTGAATGAAACCCTTATTAAGCAACTCCTGTAACTGCTCCTTCAATTCCTTCAACTCAAGAGGAGCCATACAATATGGAGGAATAGAGATAGGCTGAGTGATCGGCAACAAATCAATACCGAAGTCAATATCTCTATCAGGCGACATGCCTGGAAGATCAGCTGGAAATACATCTGGAAAATCCCTCACTATTGGGACTGACTTAACTGTAGGGTATCAATACTAACATCTCTCACATAAGCTAGATATGCATCACACCCCTTTTCAACCATTTGTTGAGCTTTAAGAAATGAAATAACTCTGTTGGGAGTATACTCCAAGGTACCTCTCCACTCTAAATGCGGAAATCATGGCATAGCCAATGTCATGGTCTTGGCGTGACAATTAAGAATAACATAATGGGGCAACAACCAATCCATGCCCAAAATAATATCAAAATCTACCATACTGAGCATTAATAAATCGGTTCTGGTGTCAAAACCACTAAGAACCACCAAACACGACTAATACATACGGTTCACAATAATAGAATCTCTCACAGGTGTAGACACATAAACAGGAGAACTCAAAGAATCACGGGCTATGCCCAAATACAGAGCAAAATAAGAGGACACATAGGAATAAGTGGTACCTGGATCAAATAAAATTTGCGCATCTCTACGATAGACCAGAACAATACTTTTAATGACTGAATCAGAAGCAACTGCCTCTGTATGAGCAGGAAGAGCATAATATCTGGCCTGGCCTCCCCCTTAGGGAGACCTTTACCTCCCCGACCTCCACCTCGAGCTGGCTAAGTAGGTGGGGCGGTAGCTGGTGCTGTAATCATATCCCGAGGACCCGTTGGATCACGCGGTGCCTAAGAAGTCTGTGGAGGTGCACCCCTCCTATGTCTGGGGTAATCCCTCACCATATGGCGAATGTCTCCATGCTCAAAACAAGCTCTCAGAGGACGTAGCTGCTATGACTGGCTCGGGCCAGGTCTGCTGGACTGACCGCTAAAAACACCTTGTGCGGGAGATGCACTAGATACTGGTGATGTATAATAAGTCTCCTGGGGCCTAGAAGGGGCCGGAATACCAGTGGCAGTTGGAAGTGCTAAATGAACGAGGCGACTCACATAGCCCCTACCATGACAACCTGCAGTTGGGGGCACGAGTACCACTATAAGTGCCAGACTCTTGATACCTCTTGGCCTCTCTCCACTCTATCTCGAGCAAGTATAACCTCCAATCTCCTTGCAATACTCACAACCTACTGGTAAGAAGTATCCATCTCCAACTCTCGATCAATACTAAGCCTGATACTAGGGTAGAGTCCCTCGATAAACCGATGGACCCTCTCTCGAACTGTAGCAACCAAGGTTGGTGCATGTCTGGCCAAATCATTGAAGTGAACTGCATACTCTGACATAGTCATAGCACCCTGGCACAACTTTTCAAACTCCGCGCGCCATGCGTCTCTGAGACTCTGGGGGACATAATCCCTAAATAACTTGTCCGAGAACTGAGTCCATGTAAGTGAAGCTGCCTCAGCCGGACTACCCGACTCATAAGCACGCCACCACTAATAGGTTGCTCCTCTAAGAAGGAATGTAGTAAAATAAACCCAAATCGATTCTGCTACACCTATAGTACGGAGAATACAGTGACACTCCTCTAGAAAACCCTGGACATCTCTCTAACGACAATCCAATGAAGGTAGGAGGATCGTACTTCTTGTACCTCTCAAGTCTGAGATGTTCTGCCTCAGAAACTGCAGCCCTAACCTCGGGTTGAGCTGGAGCCACCGGCTGTATCAGTATAATCTCTGGAACCTGGTCTACCTAAACCTGCTGCTCTGGGGTACGGGCGGTAGGAGTCTGTGCTCCTCCCCTGGCCTGAGATGTGGCAGTAGTAAGTGGAATCAATCCAACCTGAGCCAAGGTGCTGAACATGCTCAAAAACTGGGATAGAGTCTCCTGGAAGACTGGTGCAACAACAGGTACCTCAGGTGTCTGCCCTCCAACTGGAGCTACTAGGGGCTCTTCTATACCAGGTCATGCGGGTGCTCTAGCTGCACACGTGCACGTCCTCGGCCTCGACCTCTACCCCAACCCCGTCCTCTCGAAGCTCTACCAAGGGGCGCAAGTGTCTGGTCATGTAATCCGCCTGTATATGTCCTCACCATCAGTGAGAGAATAGAAGACAGAAGTTTAGAATTTCGAAGTCAACAATTTCGCACGACAAGGAATTAAAGAAGTGTAATTTTTCCTAACAGTTCCATAGCCTCCTGAAGATAAGTGCAGATGTCTCTGTACTAATTCGCGAGACTCTACTAAACTTGCTTGTGACTCACGACACCTATGAACCTAGAACTCTGATACCAACTTCAACTTGTCACGACTTAAATTTTCCCTCCCTATGACATCGTAACGACACCTAGTCTCTACGACTAGGTAAGCCTAACAATTTGCGTAAAAACGGAAATAAAAGTAAAATTAACAGCTAAAAGAATAATAAAATAGCTGATAAGATGCCGCTCGACATGTAGAAACCCAACACTCAAGTATACACATATGTTTCCCAAAACCCAGTAGTTATAAGTCACAAGCTACCGAAGAAAAACTAGTATCTCTATACACCAGAATCTAAGAAAATACAGAAATGAGGTAATAGAAGGGGACTTGGAGGTCTACGGATGCGACATATGTACCTTGAAGTCTTCGTAAAACATCAAGCACTCTCAGCTAATAGCGAGACTGATAATAAGCACCTAGATATACACACAAAACATGTGCAGAAGAGTAACATGAGTATACCACAACGGTACCCAGTAAGTGCCAAGCCTAACCTCGATAGAGTAGTGACGAGGTCAGGTCCGGGCCCTACTAGGATATAATAATAATAATAGAGATGATATAATAAAATGAAGGAAAACGGAGAATTTAACAGAAAGAATTCACAGAGAAATAACAACACGACACAATGAGATTACAATAGGGGGCACTCCCGAGATACCGTATCGTAGTCCCAAAAGTAAATATTCAGGGGGGATCTCCCGAGGTACCGCCTCGTAGTCCCAAAAATAAATACTCAACAAGGGATCTCCTGAGATACAGTATCGTAGTCCCAAAAGTAAATATGCAAGGAGATCTCCCGAGATACCGCCTTGTAGTCTCAAAGGTAAATGTGCAGGGCGATCTCCCGAGGTACTGCCTCATAGTCCCAAACGTAAATATGCAGGGGATCTCCCAAGGTACCGCCTCATAGTCCCAAAAGTAAACACACAACTCAAATCGGTGGAGAAAGCAGTTAACCACAAAAATTCTACAGATAAGGTTAATACAAATCAAGTAAAGGTAGGAATTCAACTAAACATGCTGCAAAGAGTTCAAATAAGCATTTAAGACACGTAGACATGCGAAACTAGGCTAAACGGGATAACTACACAGGCTAGTATAACTCAATTAAGGTGTAACATGCTATTACTCGGTGAAAAATCATATTTTTACAACAATTAGCCCATGTACGCACTCGTCACCTCGCGTACACGACGCTCACATATCATAGAAGCATCACAACAATACCAAATCCTAAGTGAATTTCCCCCACACAAGGTTAGGCAAGCTACTTACCTCAAACCAAGCTCAATCAATCAGTAAGAATGCCTTTTCAACGATTTTTCCGGCTCCGGACGACCCAAATCTAGCCAAAAACAATTACATACCATAAATATAACTATAAGAAACTAATCTAATTTATGAAATCAAGGCTTAAGAAAGAAATCTGAATCAAGGCTAACATACCATATTACTCAAAAAATATGAATACTCATTCAATCATGAGTTCACTCTACCAATATTATCCAAATCCGATATCAAAATCCGAATCAAAACTCTAAAACTTAGTTGAAGAACTTCCAACCTTTTTCCCCAAATTTCTCAACCAATTTCCTTAATTAAATGATGAAAGCAACTATAGATTAGTGGATTAAAACCATAAACGAGTTAAGAATCGTTACCCAATAGCTTTCTATGAAAAACCCTTGAATTATTGCCTCAATCCGAGCTCTCAAAGTCTCGAAATTGAAAATGGAATAAAACCCTCAAACTTAGTCTTTTCTGCCTAGCGATTTCGCACCTGCGGACACTTTGTCGCACCTGCGGAAATTCCATCGCAGGTGCGGATTTGACTTAAGACACCTGGGTCCACTTCTGCGATCAGCTGGCCGCACCCGCGTGTGCGCACCTACGTGTCTGCTTCTGCGAAAACCTCACCCAGATCGACCTTCGCTTCTGCGATCACTTCTCTGCAGGAGCGGCTCCGCTTCTGCGGTCCCTTTGTTGCAACTGCGACCACTGGCTACCCAGACTAGGTATGCATCTGAGAGCTCCCTTTTGCACGTGTGTTTTCGCACCTGCGGTCTACCCCAGCGCAGGTGCGATGACACCATAAGTTGAAAAACTCAGCAGTTTACACAAGTCCATTTTGATTCGTTAAGCATCAGAAACTCACCTGAGGCCCCTGGGACCCCAACCAAACATACCATCAAGTCCTAAAACACCATACGAACTTAGTAAATCCCTCAAAACACATCAAACAACACTAAAAACACGAATCACCCTCCACTTAAAACTTAATGAACTTTGAAACTTTCAACTTCTACAAACGATGCCGAAACATATAAAATCACGTCTGATTGACCTCAAATTTTGCACACAAGTCATAATTGACATTATGGACCTAGTCCAACTTCCAGAATTAGAATCCAACCCCAATATCAAAAAGTCCACTCCCAGTCAAACTTTCTTAAGAGTTCAACTTTCGCTATTTCAAGCATAATTTAGCTACAGACCTCCAAAATTCAATCCGGCCATGCTCCTAAGTCCAAAATCACCCAATGGAGTTAAAAGAACAGATGAAACTCCATTCTGGAGTCGTCTTCACACAGTTCCAACTACGATAAAAAATCCTAGAACATAAGCTTCTGCTTTAGGGACTAAGTGTCTCAAATCACTCTAAAACCAAAAACAAAATCTCCCCGCAAGTCACATAATCAGAAAAAGATACGGGGGAAGTAGTAAATAGGGGATCGAGGCTAATACTCTCAAAATGACCGGCCGAGTCATTACAAAAAGACGCCTAAAATTAGGGGAGTCCAGCTGTACGCGCATGTATTCACATGTATTCGCGCCATGTATTCATGAATACAATAACGACAATCACCTTAAAAATAGGTATGTCCAGACCTTCAAAATACATAAACAGATGCTAAAAAATGTATTTATACAAATATATAATGTGTTTGTGTGAATTTGTACAAAATACAATGCATTTGTATCATTGTATGTGACTAAATAGCAAAGAAGAGAAGAAAGTTCGTCGGAGATGGCGTTTTCCGGCAAAGAGTCCTTGTATCGCTTCATTACCTCTTCCATTACAATTTACAACACTTCCTAATTCGACCACTTCTTTCTCTTTTGTCTCTTATTTACCGCGCTAAGTATCACGGCCCAAAACCCTAACCAGTCGTGATGGAGCCTAATGTGGTACTAGGAAAGCCGGCATTTACGAATAATTATAGCACTTTTGGCTAAAATGGGTTTAAAGATGTTTAAATACTAATTTCTCATAAGCAGAATAGAAAGATCCAAATTACAACGCGGAATAACAACTCCGAAATCGGGGTGTCACAGAGTACATGAGCGTTTAATGTCACAAGTCTAGAATACACTATCGAAGATAGTACAAAAACAAAATACAATATAAGGAAATATAGGGAGGAATAAACAAGGACTCTGAACGTCGGGCAGCTACCTTGAAATCTCCCAGAAAGTCAATTGTGCGAAGCAATCAACACCCACCGTGTCCGGGAACACCTGGATCTGCACACGAAGTGCGGGGTGTAGCGTGGGTATAACCAACCCAGTAAGCAACAATATTAAATAAATAGCTGAAGATAGTGATGAGCTACACAGTTATAGTTCAATTTTTCAGTAGTCTCAATAAGGCAAATAGGCATGCTTTCAAATCCGGTAATTTAAATCAAATCAGTTTATACACGACAAGTTTAGGTAAAACCCGATGTAAAATCTGTTAGAAAATTTCAAAGTAGTGAAAAATGGAAGCTAAGTGCAACAACACTGACATCAAATTCAGCCTCTCAGAGCAACAACCTCTTAGTTCTCTTATTCACTCAAACCTCACCATCTCTCATTCCTCACAGTCACTCATTCCTCTTAGTCGCTCACACTCAATATATGCCTGTGCTCACTAGGGGTGTGTACAGACTCCGGAGGGGCTCCTTCAGCCCCAACAATATCAAGCCAATCATGGCATAAAATCAACAAAACATGCTGCAGCGTGCAACCCGATCCCTTAAATATCCTCACATTCAAGCCCTCTATAATGACCCGACGGATCGTTTTGAGCTCTAGCGTGTCATTCAGTGTATTGAGGCCATGGGTAGCTTCACTTCAGGTATCATGACTTGCATGCGTGATCGGAATTGGATTTCGGGAAGTTCGGAGTTGATTTGGAAAGAAACTTCTCATTTTGAGAGCTTTAAGTTGGAAGAATTGACTGAGGTCAGATGTTTGAGTAAACGACCTCGGAATTAGGATTTGAAGGTTCCAGCAGGTTCGTATGATGATTTGGGACTGGGTCATATGTTCGAATCGGGTTTTGGATGACCCGGGAGCGTTTCGGCGTCTATTGTGGAAGGCCGCATTTTGGAATAACCACATAACTTGGGTTGAAGTGCATTTCAGTATTGTCGATGTCCGTTTGGGATTACGAGTTTGGAAATAGCTCGGTATGGTGATTCTGGTTTTGGGAGCATGATCGGAAGTGGATTTGGAGGTTCGTAGGTCATTTTGGAGTCATTTGGCTAAAGTTAGAAATTCGAAGGTTTTTGAGGAGTTGGACCGGAAGAGAACCTTTTGATATCGGGGTTGGATTCCGATTTTGGAAGTTAGAGTAGGTCTATAATGGTGAATATGACTTGCATGAAAAATTTGAGGTCAATCAGATGTGATTTGATAGGTTTAGACATCGAATGAAGAAGTTGGAAGTTCTAAAGTTCATTAAGCTTAAATTTGAGCGTGAGTCATGGTTTTAGTGTTGTTTGATGTGGTTTGAGGCCTCGAGCAAGTCCGTGTTATGTTATGTTATGGAACTGGTTCGTGTGATTAGACGGAGTCTCGGGGACCCCGGGTGGATTCCGGGTGGTTAACGGATCGATATTGGGGGTGAGAAAGGCTGAGGCTGTTGTCTTCTGGTGTAACCGCACCTGTGAGGTCTTGGCCGCAGGTGCGGAGCCGCATGCGCGTCCATTGAGCCGCAGAAGCGGAAGTGGCTAGGAATTTGGCGAATTTGTGGCGCGAGATCAGTTCAACAATGAAGGAAGAATCTCGATGGGTTCCAGAGTTGTGGAATAGTAGCTTCAAGCTAAGTGGGAGATTCCCACAATCTGCAGTTGGATGGCATTGTCGTCTATTTGTGAGATTTCTGGTTATTAGCATATTGATGGGTTATTTCAGCTAAGGAAAGAGAATGTAAGTAGTAATTTGAGCAAAAGAATTGGTAAAGGTGTGCTACGGTTGGCTTTATCGGCTCGTGTTCAGGCTTTGGGAAGATTCAGGACTTATGCTTCATTCAGAGGTAATTTACAAGGGTAACAATTCAGCCGGGTGCTTCATTGAGATGGGTGTTCATGTGCCAGCGGAGCCTTAGAGTTGGTTATATTCGGGACCAATCTAGAGTGGGTGACTCTCAACAACGGTCCTGGTGAATTTAAAAGGGTTAAAATGCGGTGCCTAAGGATTTCAAGCCCGGGGTATGGTTAAGAATCAAGATTTTGAAGCGGATTATGATAAGAGGCTCGGAATGTTCTATGATATTTTCGTCTTGCAGTGCAGCATTTGGGAGGAATGAGAGAAAATGACTTGGATCCGTAGAGGAATTATCAGAATGGGTGTACCAGTT
Organism: Nicotiana paniculata; assembly: GCA_005239505.1. NCBI lineage: Eukaryota > Viridiplantae > Streptophyta > Magnoliopsida > Solanales > Solanaceae > Nicotiana > Nicotiana paniculata. Next base: position 5,750 of record MDKI01022959.1, on the reverse strand, counting down.
GAGGATGCGAATGTGCGCTCCAGGAAGGTATGAGAGGGTTCGTGGGTCTGGATACAATGTGGTCTCGTGGAATGGGCTCACTCAAGATGAGTGCGGAGTTAGGTTCGTGATGTAGAATGGAGCTATTTTTATTTCTCAGGCAAGTTAAGGATGAATCAGAAGGAGTCAGATCTGTTATCCATGGTTGAAATGGCATGAGGGTGAGAGTGATCAGTCCCTCCAGCGTGGTTAGATTATGCATGTGATTTGGGTGGCGGTACGTGCGAGTCTTGACGGCCTCCATAATTGGTTCTATTTTGGAGTATTCAAATATTATGATCTGTGGTGCGTAGGTGGATCCCGGAAGGATTATAGTGGTTTAGACCACTACTTGAGGATTTGCATGTTCTTCAGTTATGAGAATTTACTCGTGTGTTGCAATGGTACTCTCGGAATGAGTTAAGTAAAGAGTTTCTATATGATGAAGTATTTACCCTATTAGTGGTTCAAGGGTTATGATGAAATTCTTGTGCTATCGCGTATTGGCATGCTAGATGCAGTGAGCAGTATAATTTTGAAGTAAGGATCTAGGTTGCGGTTCAGTATTGGCAAGAATGTCACGAGCTCGGATGAGCAGGAAAGGGATTGGATGTTAGAGTAAGCTGGTATTGTCTTCAGCATCACCTGAGATCGGTGTTTATGTAAGAGGCTTTGCGTTCCGGTTGCGGATTCTTTATTTGCCTTGAAGCATTTGTATGACCGGTGTTATGGAGGTGCAGGCTTTTCACCTGGTATGTGAGGTCTGAGAGTGTATTCCACGGGAAAGATTGTATAAGGGTGACATGTAGTCACTTGATTGTTTGAAGATTTAAACCAAGTATGAAGAATGTGGTAAGATTGCGTATTTGAGAATTTATGCCTGGAGGGTGCTTGGTTCATTTGGTTGTGGATTTGTGGGCGTTTGTCCCCGCTATGATGGTTATTCTTGTGTGTTATTAGAAAAATGGGTTATTATGGACCTAGGTAAGGCTATTAGCCTAGTTCGGTGCGATCAGAGTCGGCTTGAGGTTGTGAATGAATTGAAATATGAATGTGGGCTCTATACCAGGTCAGGTATGTTCATTTCAGCATAGCGCTCTTCATGGAGGAGTATTCGGATGATGGATGTTGTTTCGTCGGCTTTTTCATGTAATGTTATGTTGGGCCGTGTGAGTCGTGTAACGGCTTGATAAGTTTCTTATGTGTTGAGGTTCCGTGTAGCGATGGGGTTATGTGAGCAGGATGGCTCTTGAGATTCAGATTATGTATCGCACCTCAGTTGTGCTTGAGTTTTGTAGCGTATGGCGCTATCTGTCTCCCTAGTGTTGGTATTATGCACTTGGTGCGCTTGTGATCGATATTCAGTATTTTGCAGTAATGAGCAATTTAGCTCGGTGTGTATCTCCTTATGTGGATTTTATGTGTGGATCGGGTGGCACGCCTCCACGGGTATGTTATTTGGATCGGGTTGCACGCCACAACAGTGTGATGATGAGTGCAGTTTTATATTCTATTCTTTTGTGTTTTTTGTTTCCCCTTTTCTGAGAAAAATTCATATTTAGTTATGTGGGTCGAGTAGTTCCTTCCAGAGTTCATTTTCCTTATGTATCATATTCGAGTTAATAGTTTGCTGGCGTTGTGGAATCATGTGAGACTGTTGGTCATGTTTGGGGTGGCTTATTTCCTGAGCAACTCGTACTGGGTGAGACGAGATTATTGGATTTTGGATAAGTGCAATAGAATTATATGAAGTATATTAAAGAGCAAATACCGTTATTTGGTTCAGAATGAAGTAATGGTTATTGTCAGGAGTATAGGCTCAAAGATTTGTTGACTAGACAATTGGTTAGGAATTTCTACGCATCTTTTCCGCCGTGGAAGTATTGCGAGAGTTGGAACAGGACTTAGATGAGTAATAAGGTGAGAGTGAGCAACAGATTCGTGGAATGTCAGCTATTGTGATTAGAGGGTGTTATTATGGGCTTGTGATTCATGTGGTGCATGGTGTGAATTCAACAAAGGAGCGCAGTCATATTTTGGTAAATCGTGTAGGGATTTATGCGATGCTCGTAACAACAAACTCAGTAAGTAACAATACCAAATAAAGAGCCGAAGATAGTGATGATACACAATTATAGTTCAATTTTTCAGTAGTCTCAACAAGGAAAATAGGCATGCCTTCAAATCCGGTAATTTAAATCAAATTAGTTTATACATGTCAAATTTAGGTAAAAACGGGATGTAAATCTCTCAGAAAATTTCAAAGTAGTGATATATGGCAGCTAAGTGCAACAACAAGGAGATCAAATGCAGCCTCTCAGAGCAACAATCACTCAGTCCTCCCATTCACTCCAACCTCACAATATTTCATTCCTCACAGTCACTCATTCCTCTCAGTCGCTCGGCGCTCGACACTCGCACTTAGTAGGTGGTGTGTACAGACTCCGGAAGGGCTCCTTCTGCCCAACCGCTATATCAAGCCAATCATGGCATAAAATCAATGACACATGCTGCAGTGTACAACCCGATCCCATAAATATCCTCACAATCAGGCCCTCGGCCTCACTCACTCATTAATCTCTCCACTCTCTCGAGCTCTAAGAAATTATGAAAAAAATCATCCCAAACAACAATAATATGATGTATCAACAAAGAATAATATAGACTGAGATATGATAGGCAAGTAGAATCTAAGATTGAGTGCAAACAACAAATAACATGTAATTCAACATGTACACGGCCTTTATGGTTCCCATTAGTACCAACACATAGCCTAAACATGATTTCTAACATGATTTGTAGTCAGATTTTTTTAACACGTGGAGAGGATATAGCTAATCAATGAATTATTCGACTTTGCAGTTCCAAGGAATGGACCAAGTCACAATTTTTACAGTGCATGCTCACACGCCTGTCACCTAGCATGTGCTTCACCTCCAAACCAATCACAATACACATAACATGGGGTTTCGTACCCTCAGAACCAGATGTAGAACTGTTACTTACCTCAATTCGAGGAAAAATCCTTACTCCAAAACTCCTTTACCTCGCCAATTGTCTTTCGAACGTCTCGAATCTAGCCACAAACAATACAATACAATCAACACGGGCTAAGGAATCAATTCCATAAGAAATATACGAAGTTTTAATAGAAAATCTGAAATCGGCTCAAAATCGGCCCCCGGGCCCACGTCTCGAAATCAAACAAAATTCACAAAACCCAAAAGCCCATTCAACCACGAGTCCAACCATACAAAGTTTACTCAAATCCGATATCAAAAACCCATTCAAAACCTCAAAAATCTAGCCTAAGAACTTTTCTTCATTTTCCCCAATTTTCCACCCAAATCACAAATTAAATGATGGAATCAAAGTCATAATCATAAAAATTAACCAAAAATAGATAGGAATCACTTACCCCAAGCACCCACATAAAAATCTATCCAAAAATCGCCTTCTACCGAGCTCCCAATTAAATTTTGTGTTATGAACTCAAAACCCTCATTTTTGAATCTTTTATTCAGCCCAACTATGCCTTGATCGCGATTGCAGAACATACTCGCGATCGCAAAGCACAACTATGTTGCCCCACAAATTAACCCTACACGAACGCGAAATCCTCCACGTGAACGAGGAATCCTCCACGTGAACGCGGAATCCTCCACGTGAACGCGATGTTCTGACCCTCTGACTTATATGATCGCGAACGATCTCACACGTTCGCAATGAACAAAATGCATGGTCTCAGATCCTACCTCACTTCCTCTTTGTGAATGCGGCCAAGCCCACGCGTTCATGATACTCTACTCTTCTAAGCTACGCGATCGCAACCCTTAACATGCAAACGCGTAGAGGAAATCCTATAAAGTAACCCATTTAGCCTACGTGATCGCGAACCTTCCCACGCGATCGCGTATAAGGAAACCAGTTCAGTGACACCAACAAACTTCAGTAAAGCTCTAAGTCAAATTTCTAATGCGTTAGCCACCTGGAATCCACTCGAGTCCCCCGGGACCTCAACCAAACATACACTCAAGTCCCAAAACATCATATAAACTTAGTCGAACCCTCAAACTACCTCTGTGATGACCCAAAAGATCATCCCGTATATTTCTAACTAATTCTATGTTCCGAGGTCGTGAAAACCTCCTTCTATCTCAGCTCGATTTGCATGCACAGCCCGGGCGTGTAGCCAGGAAGCCTTTATGTGAAAAACTGATAAAAACGATAATTTTATATTAGAAAATTGAATAAAGTTGACTTCGGTCAACATTTTTGGTAAATGGACCCGGACCCGTGATTTGACGGTCCTAGAGGGTCCGTAGGGAAATATGGGACTTGGGCGTATGCCCGGAATCAAATTCCGAGGTCCCAAGTCCGAGAAATGAAATTTTTAAAGAAAATTATTTTCTGAAAAATAAAAAGGTTTTTGAAAATGAAATTTGAGGTGAAACCTATGATGTCGGTCCCGTATCATGGTCCCGGAGCCTGGTACAGGTTCGATATGATTTATATGTGTTATCTGTGAAATTTGGTAAGAAACGGACATAGTTTGACGTGATTCGGACCTTAAATGCAAAATTCGATGTTTAAAGAAGTTTTGAGGAATTTCATTGATTTTTTGGGTTGGTTCGTCCTTTTAGTGTTATTTTATGTGATTTGGAACCTCGAGCAAGTCCGTATTAAGTTATAAGACTTGTTTGTGCATTTGGACGGGGTTCCGGGGACCTCGGGTGTGTTCCGGGTGGACCACGGGTCATTTTTCCCACTTTTAGAACTGATGTATTCTGCCTTCTGATGTCCTTCTGGGCGATCGCGAATAGCCCTTCGCGATCGCGTAGCATTAATGTGGACCACCCCAAAATCCTTCAATGCGTTCCCATGACTCCATCCGCGATCGCGGAAGCCAACCTGCCCGTTATATGCGATCGCATAAGATTCTCCGCGATCGCGGAGCACATCTTACACCAGCTTCATTTTCCTTCTACGCGATCGCGCCTCGTTTCCTGCGATCGCGATTCACAAAACACCTGGGCAGAATATAAGTTTGCAAAATCGGGGGTTTCACCATTTTAAATATATTTTGACTTCTAGAACTCGGTTTTGGGCGATTCCTTATGGGATTTTCAAACAAATCGAGTGGGTAAGTGTTCTTTCACTAGAATTAAATATATTTCATGAATTAGTTCTTGTTTTTATCATTTAAATTGTGTTTTGGGGTAAGGGGATTGTGGATTTTGAAAGATAACTTCAAAAATGAAAATTCATGATTTGAATGACCAAATGTTATCGGAATTGGATAAATTTGGTATGGGTGAACTTGTATCAGAATGATTAACAGAAATTCATAAAATTTGTCGGGTTCTGAGGTGCGGGCCAGGGGGTCAACTTTTAGGTCGATTTTTATAAATTTGCAAAGATTGAAACTTTATTATTCAGAATCGTTCCTTATACGTTTTATATGTATTTTGAAGTTGTTTTAGTTGATTTTGAGCTGTCCGGAGGCCTTCCCGCCCGAGAAGTCTATTTTTGAGTACCGGGTTGTCGTCTTTGATGTAAGTATCTTGCCTAACCTTGTGTGGGGGAATTACCCCTTAGGATTTGAGTCTTCTATGTTGATTGTAGTCCGTGTACGCGAGGTGACGCGCGCATGCTCGGACTTATTTGTCGAAAGTTGACCCTTTAGGAATCTTAGATCTTTATATTCGCCGAGTATGAAGTGTCCTTAGCAT
>ML322924.1:0-47117 GCA_005239505.1 Nicotiana paniculata | reverse complement strand
GTTTTGCTATATAAATAAAACTAGCCCTAGGCCCTGCCTAGTGGATTGCTTAAAAAAAAAAAATCAGGACCACTGATCTCTAAAATCAACGGTCCACATCACACCTGCCCCTTTAAACCTAACTCACCCCAAACCCTAAATCATTTCTCTAAACCTGCCGTCCTTAAACGCTCTCATCTCCCTCCCTGTCAAACCCTAAAGCCGCCGTCTCACCCAAACACCCCAAGAATCCATGTTCTAATGAGATTCTCCCATTACTCCCTTACTATTGTAAGGTTATTCCCTTATTTGGTACCTAAATATGGCAAGTACCCCGATTTGATTCCGACTAAATCCATGTTTACCCTTTGAATCTGGACAATATCAAGTCCAAGTACGTTATTTGTAGTGATTCTCTCATATCTCTCTTGATTCGCTAAGCCCTAAAGGTTAGGGTTTTAGATCCTCTCTAATTTGAACCAAATTTGGTTCAAAATCTGTCTTTTAAACATTTTCTTCGTCTATATTTACTCTGTTATTTATAGATCTGTTGATTTTTTTATCGATTATGTGATTTATTTAAATCTAGGGTTTCAAACCCCTTTTTTTTACTTGAATTAAAACTGATTCGATTATAAGTTTCCTTTAATAAACTCTTATATATGTTTATTTAGTACGAATCTGTGTTATTCTCTTTTATTCTGGCTGTTTTTGTGTTTCACCCAAAACTAGAGTTTCAGATCTTTCTAGATCTAATTTGGTTTCCGATTCCTTAATTACTTTTCTTTAATACTGCCGTTTATGTGTCTTTATGCATTTTATTACAACTTTTTTGTTACTGCTGCTTCTTACTTGCCCTAAGTTTAGGGTTTTTTGATTCTTCAGAATCAAACCAAATATGTTATATTCTTTAAGTACTTCGTTAAAGTCCCTGTTTATGTTCATAATATGCAATACATAGTTGATTGTCTTTATTTTCTGCCGATTTTGTGGGGTTCACCTAAAACTAGGGTTTCAAAAAAAAAATTTCTTTACTGACTGTTCGAATTAATTACTTTCCATATTTATGTGTTTAGTTCCTACACTATTTAAACCCCTTCCCTCTCTCCCCTTAGGTAGACTCGAGGTAATATACTACCACTAAGAAATTTAGGGTTTTGGGTTCTATACTCACTCTACTCTCTTGTTTACTACTGGGTGGTACTTGTAGGTAGATTCGAGGTACTACCACTAAGAAATTTAGGGTCTTGTTTACAAGTGTGAGTGACTCCCTAAATTACCTAGGTAGACTCGAGGTATACTCTCGACTCTCGACTTTGTGGTATTATTCTGGTTTTGCTCACTTAACTGGTGAGTGACTATCCTTCGTCATTTCCTTTCTATCCCTGAGCTATATTTACAATACAACATGTCTAAAACCCCTTTCTGAGCATGATTCTGCCTTTTTACATGATTCTCTTTTAGTCCTATAGTTGATATTGTTAGCTCGGAGATTAGTTATTTTTGAATAATATGAATCCCCTTAAAGCATATGCTTAATTTGTCTCCTATATGTTGTTCTAAACTTGTTCTGCATTTGGCATCTTTAGGATAATGTTAGTATGTTAATTAGTCAATTAGTCTTGAATCTTTGAAACTTGTATTGTTATTGAAATTCTTGCTTTGTCGTTCATACACCCTGATAACTTGCTTCCTAATATGTCTTGTATCTATTCAGATTCATGTGATTGTTTTGACTGCTTGATTTTCTATAATAAGGATGTCCTAAATGCTAGCATGAATACCTAGCTTAACTAGACTTTTCCAGATTCCAACTTATTTAAACTGTATGCTTGAGTCTGAACAACTTTGCAAACTTTTTGCCAACTTGTCTTCTTAGTGAAATTATATGTTCTGTGTTCTAAAACTCTGTTATGGTGGCCTTCTTCTGAGAAATAAAACTTGTTTTAAATCTGTCGCAACCTCCTTTTACATGTTGTTACTTTCAAAACTCGTACTCTTAGTCACTTAGGTTCTATCCTTAACCACCCCAGTGTGAGCACTGCCCAGGGTCCATATGAGACTCTTGTGAACTTTGACACACTGGGTACTGGTCCCTAATCTACTTTGAATCAATTGTTTTGAGTATTTGGTTATGGTGTGAGCAATACCCTGGGTCCCTGAGGCCCTTGGAAACTTTGACACACTGGAGACCCGGTTCTATACGTGTTATGGGTGAGTCACTCACCATTGACTGTTTGTACTTGTGAAATGAGCCTCGAAGCTAATATGGTTTGAAGGCCTGGAACTGCCCATGTGTGTTTGGGCCTAATGAAGGCTCCCTATGGTTTATTTCGTTACTATTATGTAATTCATTTCCTAATCTGGTTTGTAATAACTCTGCAATAACAGATTTGGGGATATTTAGTGAAGCGGGGAGGAGGGGGGGGGGTTTACTTACATCTTTGTTGAAATTGGGTAGAAATCCTGCCTATAGGATTTAATTACACTGATTAACTATGTAAATGCTATACTATGTTTAGAAATCATGCTTATAGGACTTTCGTGATTTTTTTCTGTATTTTACATCTGCATACTAAATATCCTGCTTATAGGACTTTCGTTTAATTCTGTGCATTAAAAACCATGTCCATAGGATCTATACATGTTTTCAACAAATAGACATTAGCAATCATGCCTATAGGACTTTGTTGTGTAAGATAACTATCTTCCTTGGCAAATCTGTTTAAATTCTGTCTTTATACGGTTAATAGATATCATGCCTATAGGACTAAAATCAGTTTCAAACTTAGAAATCCTGCCTATAAGGTTTAAATCAATCCTGCAATAGATATTATGCCTATAGGACTAAAATCAGAATTTATAAATCATTCCTATATGGTTTAAATCAGTTCAGCAATTAGAGAGCATATCTATAGGATTGAAATAGAGTAAAATCTATGCTACACTTAGAAATCCTATTTATAGGCCTGTGATTAATAATCTCGTAGAAATCATGCCTATCGGATCATGTTGGTCGACTCTGAATTCATTCGTTACTGTCAATCACTTAGGCAATATATTTGTAGAACTTAGAAATGACTCTGGGTTTATAATTGTGACATATTACTGCCTGAAATGCCCAGATTTGTGCTGAATAAAATCCGTAGGCAAACAAATAGATCCTAAAGCTCGCCTTAACAAAACTGTCTCTGCATTCTGTTTTCCCACATAAATATCCTGTCTATAGGATTGCAAAGTAATAAAGTTTGCGTGCTTTTTCTTGTCTATGTGCGGAGGTCAATATGAGCCCATACTTGTTCCTTATCTGAAAGTCCTATTTGTTATTGTTTGTCGCCTAGTCACATTTTTAATATAGGTTGGTTTAGAACTATCCCAATTAGAGGTCCTAATGCCTCCAGGGCCATAAGTAAAGGACGGGTAGTGCACACATAAGGAACGAGCTAGAAACTGCTAGAACGCTTAAGTAACAACTTAAAGATATTAATTGGGTAGTAATCTCTTTCTTTCAGGCTAATTCACTTAATTTAAGTTCGGCCGGGACCCACTGTTGTGGACCTCGAGGGGTGTCTAACACCTTCCCCTCAAGGTAATTTGAGCTCTTACCCAATCTCTGGTGATGTAAACTGGTTCTATGAGTTAATTACTCTAGGTTCCCTAACGCACCTTAATCCATTAGGTGGTGACTCTCTCAATTCCAATTCCTTACCCTCTCAAAAGGAGTTGTCCCAAAAATGTCGAAACCCGTTTTCGCGAGAAAAAGGGGGCACGACAGCATGACGACTCTGCTGGGGATATTTCTAGGCTCTTACCATAATGAACATGATTTTTGTGAATTAGTCTTTAAGCATGCTTTTATTATTCCGTCAATACTTGCATACCCCTTCCCCTTCCCACTTTATGTGGATTTATTTGCCTATCTTCATTTATTTACGATTTCTCTTTCTTGTTTTATTACTCTTTACTGTGGAAACTGACTTCTCTCTTTGTTTTCTTTCTTAACTTCCTTTACAATTATTAAATACCGCATTTATCATTTTTCTATCGTGCAAATACGTGACAACGTGCTATTTTCTATCGCATAAATCATGCTCAATATCATATTCCACTCGTGCGTAATTAATACCATAGAAACACTTGATGAGTGTTTGCACTCTTCTTATATCACCCTATTTGAATTTGGAAAGACTTATTTGCTATAAAACTAGTCGATCAGCGGTGCAGTCGACGGTTCCGTGCCTTTCTCCCTCAAGTTGTCCGCTTGAGGGTACCAGTCTAGACCTCTATAGAAACCTTACTCTGATAATAATTGTACATGCATCATGGTCAAACCTAGCTTCCTTATTAGATATCCAACCAAACAACATGTTGATCGAAGCTTCTACTATGTTCTGAGACGGAGAAAGGGCCGTATTCCGTTTTGGCAACATAGAAATGACCCCTGTTTTGGAGGAGATAAGGGGATTCGCTGGACTACCTTGGGACAGTCCCAGTTTATTGGTGCCGAAAAATCTCACTCCCAGAGGGTTTCTAAAAATGATGGGTTTGAAAAAGAATGACGACTTGGTGTGTCTGAAGAAGTCCTAAGTACCCTTTGACTTCCTTTATGAATGATATGGTCACAACAAATCCTACCATATCTTCCATGACGAGTTCTCCATCACTTCCTTGGGTTGGATTCATCGCAATGTTTTCATGTTTATCGACTGCTTCTTGGGTATGATAGTGTTTCCTAGCAAAGAGGACAGAATTCACACACCAGACTGGCCATGGTAACCAAAGCTTTAATGAGGGTAATCGAGGGAAAAACATATACTATTGTCCCTATGATTATATATTGGGCCTTGGATCGCTGCCAGAAGGGGTTCAAACACTTCGAGGGTTGTAATCTGCTACTACAAATTTGGTTGCTAGAACATTTCTAGAGAGGTCAATACTGCCAAGAGTTTCCGTCAATACCATGGAACGATCACATAGCCTTTCATCACCCCAAGAGAATGACCTTTATCCTAGATAGGTTTGCTCAACCGGAGAATGTGGAAACTTCTGATGGTCAGAGTACTCCCACACCAAATGACTTGGTTTCGCGTCTTGAACAGAAGATACTTGAACTACAGGGTGAGCTTGAGCAGGTTCATAATTTGGAAAACCTCTCCCTCACTCTAAACGTCTCAGATATCAACCATCCAAATACCCAAAACCCGGCACCTCCTCAGAATACACCCAACCAACGCCCGCAGAATCCTCCCGCACCCCTCCTCAAAATCCTTTACCCATACCTACACCTCCTCAACATCATCATGTCCTGACTCAATGTCCACAAACCACTTATCACACTCCTCAGAATACCCCCCATCCTAACCCTGATACCCAAAATTCAACCAATGATCACCACTACACCCAAACTTATGGCATTCACAAAAACAACCCATATACGTGGAAACCTTACCCCACTCCACTCAGCCAATCTCATATACACTGGAATCCGCCGAAAAGGACCTGCTCATTAAAAACATAGCATAAGAGCTTAAGAAACTCACAAGCCGAGTTCAGGGTGTTGAAGGAGGAAAAGGAATCGAAGGTTTGAATTATGAGTATTTTTGCATTCAGCCAGATGTGGAAATGCTGGAGGTTTGCAAACCTCCTAAGTTCAAAATATTTGATGGAACGGGCGATCCAAAGGTACATTTGAGAACCTACTGTGACAAGCTCGTAGGGGTTGGAAAGGACGAAAGGATTCACATAAAGCTATTCTTGGGAAGCCTCACCGGAGACGCACTATCTTGGTACATAAGTCAAAATCCCAATAAATGGGTTAATTGGGTAAGCATGGAATCAGACTTTATGGATAGATTCCGATTCAACACGAAAAATGCACCAGATGTCTTCTATATCCAGAATCTCAAGAAGAAACCCACTGAGACTTTCGGTGAGTATGCTACTCGATGGAGGTCAGAAGCAGCGAAGGTCAGGCCGGCATTAGATGAAGAGCAAATGAACATGTTCTTTGTCAGGGCTCAGGATCCACAATATTATGAAAGGTTAATGGTAATCGAGAATCACAAGTTCTCCGATATCATCAAGCTCGGAGAAAGGATCGAGGAAGGTATCAAAAATTGAATGGTGACAAATTTTGAGGCACTCCAGGACACAAATAAAGCACTACAATTAGGTGGCATATCAAAGAAGAAAGAAGTGGGAACAGTAATAGTTGCCCAAGGTCCAAAATCTCCATTTATGTACCAAACACCTCCACCCACATACCAACCTTCACTTCCTAGATTTCCTCAACCCGCTACTGCCTACCACACCTATAATACCCAACCAACCTATTATCATTCACCTCCAGCTCGTCCAAATTACCATAAACCCAGGCCTAATTTTAAACCACCCAGACAATACACCCATATTGCTGAACCCATGGACCAATTGTATGAAAGATTAAAAGCTGCTGGATATGTTACCCCTATTTCCGTCGTGGCTATGGAAAACTCGTCACAATGGGTCAACCCAAACAAGACGTGTGCATACCATTCTGGTATGAAGGGACATACTATTGATGAATGTCGCACCCTGTAAGATAAGATCCAAACACTGGTTGATACCAATGTCATACAGGTGAAATAAACCACACCCAACGTCGCACCAACCCCCTCCCAGATCATAGGGGTGAAGGAGTCAATGTAATAGAAACCGATAAAGAATGGGATCCCGAGGGATCAATCGGACTCATTCGGGAAGTGATGATCCTAAGAAGCCGGTAGTCACGCTCAATCCCATTGTGGTACAGGTACAGCTTCCAGTCAAAGTTGAGGTAGCCACATCGATTCCCTTTGAAGTAGAAATGACACTACCTGCAGCTACACCTGCTACGTTTGAGGTAGAAGTATCCACACCTTTCACTGTGACAGTGACATCCACACTACCTTTTAGTTCCAACGTTGTACCTTGGGATTATGTTGCCGAAGCTAGGAGAAAAGGGAAAGCAAAGACGGAAGAGTCCGCAGCTGCACAAGGAATGACCAGAACAGGAAGAATTTACACACCTGAGCATTTGGGAGAGACCAGTAAGCAAGATTCTAACAAAAAACACGTCATTAAACTGGTCTGGATGTCCTTTGGAGGAAAGTATAAGCAAGGGATTATTCTGTTGTTGATCATCTGAATAAGACTCCCGCCCAGATATCCATCTTATCGTTGCTACAAAATTCTGAAGCACACAGGAATGCTCTGATGAGGGTACTGAATGAAGTATATGTGCCCAACAACATTACCAGCGGAGAAATGGCCAATATGGTGGGAAACGTGTTGGAAAGCCATAAGATCACCTTCCATGAAGACGAATTTCCCCTTGAAGGTTTAAGCCACAACAGGGCACTACACATCACAGTGCAATGTGAAGATAAGTTCATTTCCAGTGTTCTGATAGATGAAGGGTCCAGCCTCAACATCTGTCCGCTGACAACTCTAAAAAGGTTGGGAAAGGGCCTACATGAAATATGAGCAGGATCTATGAATGTGAAACAGTCGATGGGTCACAAAGAGCTACGATTGGAGAAACCAACCAATGCTTGCAAATGGGTCCTACCTGGTTCGATGTTGAATTCCAGGGGCTAGACATATTTGCCTCCTACAATCTGTTGCTGGGACAGCCTTGGATATATGCCGTTGGAGCTGTCGTATCCACTTTGCACCAAGTGGTAGAATTTGAATGGAACAATCAAGAAGCGATCATCCATGGAGATGGGAGCAACCCCATTTACACCAGTCAGACTGTTCCGATGGTAGAAAACAGAAGAAAGTTAGGTGGAGAAACCTACCATCGCATCGAACGTGTTAACGCGATTGAAAAATATAAATGGTGAACAAGCAAAATAGAGAGCATATTGGCATGGGTAGGGTATGAACCTGGCAAGGGGCTTGGTAAAAATCTTCAAGGTATCCCCAAACCAGTACAGCTGAGGCGCCATGGAACAACCTTCGGGCTCGAATATCAGTACACCTGGAAGGAACATCAAAATTGGTCACCACCATGGTGTGGTCCATACTATCCTCTTGAGCATTGCCGCACCTAAATCAAACCTTCCATCAGGCCGATACAATATGGGGATCAGAGGAAGAAGAAGCTTTGGCAGCATTGAGGAATTTGTTCCTGGAAGACGATGATATGGATTGTTGTGTAATAGTTGAGGAGGAGGAGGAAGAAGGCCTCACTATACAGACAGTGGAGAAGGGAGCATCTCTAAAAAATTGGAATGCTAAACCATCAAGGGCCCGGCGAGTCTCGGGGTAGCAAGGTCGATAGTATTGTTTACTTTTGAAAATAATTTCCTCTTTGGCATTTTGTTTTAAATAATATTTTCAATGTTCCGTTTCGAAAAACATTATTTGAGATATTGAAATCCTTTTGTTTAACATTTTAAATTGCTTGATGTTTATTATTACTATTTTTTCATATCTTTATCCCTACAACATTACTATCTCTTATCTTGATGAACCAACGACTGTGACATGTAATGAGACGATGCAACAGAAGGACAGTGACTCGGAAGAAATAGAATATGAGGATGTAATACCTGAGGAAATTGTCAGAGAAGTGGAGAACTTTGTGAACAAGCCCAAGTACAACATGGACGAGACTGAGATAGTCAACTTGGGAGATTTCGAAACCGTCAAGGATACCCGCATAAGCATCCATTTGTCACTTTTATAGAAAGAAGAATACACTCGGTTCCTGAAAGAATATGAGGATATCTTTGTATGGCCATACGAACAAATCCAATGTGTCAGCCAGTGAAGCAAAAACTCAGGGAATTCAAGCCAGATATGAGCTTGAAAATCAAGGAGGAAGTCACTAAGCAGATCAAAGCCAAGGTCCTCACAGTAGTTGAGTATCCAACTTGGTTGGCCAATATTGTACCAGTTCCAAAGAAAGATGGGAAAGTTAGAGTCTGTGTTGATTATCGGGATCTAAACAGATCAAGTCCCAAGGATGATTTCCCGCTACCAAACATACACATTCTGTTCGATAATTGCGCCAAGCATGAACTCCAGTACTTATGGACGAAGAAGATGCAGAGAAAAAAGACTTCATTACACCATGGGGAGTGTACAACTACAAAATGATGTCATTTCGGTCTGAAGAATGTTGGGGCCACCTACATGAGGGCTACGACAACGATCTTCCATGATATGATACATAAAGAAATAGAGGTATATGTTGACGACGTCATCATCAAATCTAAGAGGACTACATATCACATAGAAGCTTTGAGGAAATTATTTGACCGGATACGGAAGTACAATCTAAAGTTAAATCCCGCAAAGTATGCATTCGGGGTTCTTGCCGAAAAATTATTGGGATTTATTGTCAGTCGCCGAGGAATAGAGTTGGACCCGTCAAAGGTTAAAGCCATCCAGGAATTACCACCACTAAAAAGCAAGAAGGATATGATGAGTTTCTTGGGACGTCTCAACTACATCAGTCATTTCATAACACAGTCCACAGTAATATGTGAGCCAATTTTCAAAATGCTGAAGAAGGATGTCGCAACCACTTGGACCGAGGATTGTCAAAAGGATTTTGACAAAATCAAGGAATACTTGTCCACACCACCAGTCTTAGTCCCGCCAGAGCCTGGTAAACAACTACTACTCTACCTTGCAGTTTTAGATGGATCCTTCGGTTGTGTTCGAGGACAACATGACGAAACGGGAAGAAAAGAGCAGGCCATATACTACTTAAGCAAGAAGTTCACTCCTTATGAAGCATGATACTCTCTACTGGAACGCACTTGTTGCGATCTAACCTGGATAGCTCAGAAGCTAAGGCACTACTTTTGTGCCTATACTACATTTCTCATATCAAGGATGGATCCCCTGAAGTACATCTTTCAGAAACCCATGCCTACTGGGAAGCTGGCCAAGTGGAAAATATTGCTGAGTGAGTTCGTCGTTATCTATGTAACTCAGAAAGCAGTCAAGGGAAAAGTATTAGCAGATCATCTTGCTAAAAATCCTGTAGGAGGAGAATACAAACCCCTAAAAATGTATTTTCCTGATGAGGAGGTATCATTCGTAGAAGAAGATATTGCTGAAGCCTACGATGGTTGGAGGATGTTTTTCGATGGAGCTGCAAATTTTAAAGGAGTGGGTATTAGAGCCGTCTTGGTATTAGAAACCGTTCAGCATTATCCGGTGTCTGCAAAACTCAAATTCTCATGCACTAACAACATGGCGGAATATGAAGCCTGCATATTAGGGCTCAACCTAGATGTTGATATGAATATTCAGGAACTATTAGTAATCGGCGATTCAAACTTGCTGGTACATCAAGTACAAGGAGAATGGGCTACCAAGAATTCCAAAATACTGCAATATCTGCATCATGTACAAGAAATGAAGAAGAGGTTCACAAAGATAGAATTCCGGCATGTCCCCAGAATTCAGAATGAATTCGCAAATGCATTGGCCACCTTGTCATCAATGATACAACATCCAGAGAAGAATTTCATTGATCTCATTCTGGTGAGAATCCATCATCAGCCGGCATACTGTGCTCATGTTGAAGAAGAAACGGACGGAAACCCCTAATTCCACGACATCAAAGAATATTTATCAAAAGGAGAATACCCGGAGCATGCAAACCATATTTAGAAACGCACCCTTCGGAGATTGTCCAGTCACTTCTTCCAAAGTAGAGGAACCCTATACAGGAGAACTCCCGATCTGGGACTATTAAGGTGTGTTGAAGCAAAAGAGGCTTCCAAATTTCTCTAGGAAATACATGCTGGAACCTGCGGCCCACATATGAGCGGCTTTATCTTGGCCAAGAAGATACTCAGGGCCGGATACTTTTGGATGACCATGGAAATAGACTGCATACGGTACGTTCAGAAATGCTACCAATGCCAAATACATGCAGACATGATACGGGTGCCACCAAATGAGCTTAATGAAACAAGCTCACCTTGGCCTTTCGCTGCCCGGGGAATGGATGTTATCGGCCCAATTGAGCCCAGCGCTTCAAATAGGCACCGGTTCATTTTAGTGGCCATCGACTACTTCACCAAATGGGATGAAGCTGCATCTTACTAAGCAGTAATCAAGAAAGTTGTCGCAGATTTTGTAGAGACCGAATTGTTTGTCGATTCGGGGTTCTAGAGTCCATCATCACTGACAATGCCGCCAATCTCAATAGTGATCTGATGAAAGCCATGTGTGAAACTTTCAAAATCAAGAACAAGGATTCCACAGCATACAGGCCTCAAATGAATGGAGTGTCGCGCCCCCTCTTTCCTCGTGGAGATCGGGTTTATGACATTTGGTTGAGACAGCTCTTTCCTTTTGGAAAAGGGATTTGTGTTTTTGAGAGTCGCCACCTAACAATTTTTAAAGGTGTGTTAGGACACCAAAGGGGTTCATTTACAACTACGTTGTTAACATAGGGTAAGGGCTTGAAATTATCCTAAGGAGAAGGTGTTAGGTACCCCTCAGGATCCACAAGTGTGGTTCCCGACCAAACAGCTTTTGTGAATTTGTACGACTTAGCAAACAAACAAATAAAGGCTCAAATAAGAGGGGATTTAAGTCTTAAGCATGCAGACATTTGAAAACAGTAAAGAAGGTTAGATTTTAAAAGAATTACGATCTAAGCATATAAAGGGTATCCTAGACTTATAATAATATGGATCACATCAGTACAATACCCAGTAATCACTCCTCAAAGAGGGGCTACACGTGGTATTAGAGCACCGGTCATCATATCTATATTCTACCCTTTTCCACCTCATGAAGCTTATTAGAGTGAGTGTTGGTCTCGAACTCTATTGCATGGTGTTACCCGTCCCTTCCTATCAGTCCCCGAGAAATTTAGGACTTCTACCCTATAAAGGAGATGCTAGGCAGACCCTCAGGTTTTAAAGGTAAAAATTACTAAGGCGACACATAATAAAACATATAGGACTTCAATTAAGGGGAGCATGGAAAGCAAATAAAAGGCTCAAGTATACCTCCACACATAGTACACATAAACATCATGACTCATACACAGTTAAGGTCCAAATCCTAAGCATGGTATCTAAGTGCTAACACAAAGACAGATTTATTGCATAACTCAGAGAGGAAGTCTTAATCAGGCTTGCCTACTGATTTTAAACATGCTGACAGTTGAACACTAATCACAAAGAACAGTTCTGTGTTTATTTGTTTATGGCTAATTACCTAAGTGTAGCAGTTATGAAGACAATTTCAGGTTGTTATACCTAATAGCATGCAGTTCTAAGTGTTGCAAATATTCAGAGACTAATTACCAGTTTGTTATAACAGGAGGACTGTTTTATACATCTTTATTTAGACTAAGTGTAGTTAAATGAGTACGATCCTATAACATGATGTCTAATGCAGAATGATGCATATGTAGTTGCTAAAACAGGATCTCTAAATAGAATCACAACATTATGCACAGTTTCAGGAATAACACAGATGACAAATTTTAATCGCTGTTTATCCTACAACAGGATTTCTAAGCGTGCATAGCAGGATGAGACATGATTGCAGTTTTTGTTACCATTATTTATTCTAGGACAGGACTTCTAAATGAAGCTTTAGGACACGTTTATATGAGCAGAATCACATAATAGCAATTTACTTAATTATTTGTCCTATAGGCAGGATAACTAAGTTAGGGCGATGAATGATGACATGATGAAAGGAAAAAAATATATATGAACCTAAGTAGCATGATATCTAATGCATGGCATGTTGTACCTAAACACGACTGCTATTGCGCATAGAGAGAGTAAACCTAGGAGGCATGATTTCTACCCTTGATTACACTACATCATGCATATTACCCACCCCATTTCACTATCCGACCCCAGATTTGTTTACAATTAATTATTAGAGACCATGAATAAGAATTACATAAGGAAAAGAAGAAGTTAACTATAGGGAGCCTTCCATTGTAGGCCCAGGTTTCCAGATCCTCAAATGTCCAGTAATGTTTCACAGCCTTTTCATAATCCGGGTGTGTTAGAGTTCCCTAAGAACCTCAAGGGATACCGGGCAGTGCTCACACCCAGATTTCATAGCCAAGATGGAGTAAGTGTAGTGTGGAAAGTCCAGCTCTTGTGTGTCAAAGTTCAGAGGGAGCTCAAGGGTCCCAAGGCAATGCTCAGACAAGAGGGGCAGAACCTAATGTCTAAGAGTATAGTGGAAGTGCTTATAGTGAGTAAGAACAATTTTGAAAAAATTTTGAGAAAGAGAGAGGTTTAATGAAAATTATCTTGAAAAGGGTAAGGCAGTAGCACAACCAACATACTCAAACAGTACACACAGAATAATAAACAGGAATTAAGACAAGTTCAGCAACCACAAGCAGGGAGATGAGGGATTAGGGATAAGTATGAATCACATAGGAACAGGCTTGCACACAAGTAGGCCTCAGAAAAGTATTACAAGACTTAAACTGTCATAGCACATTCTATCACAAAATGTTCATGCCAGGAGCTTAACAACATTAGATTGAGGGATGCCAAACGGGTTCACACATTAAGTTCAGGGAAGGGGTTCAGGATTACTTAGTAGCTAGGGGGATCATGACTACATGCTGATAATGTACTGGGGTTAGGGAGTAAGGCAGAATTGTAGTAAACAAGTAGGAGAAGCAGTAGACATGCTGAAATAAGGGAAGGTTAATCACATCAATGAACTAGCAAAGAGGCATGCTAATAGCAAGGTAAACAGCAAAACCATAAGTAAAAGCACAAAAGAAATAAGAGAAAGTGCAATACAAATAAAAACATGTTATTTTGGATGCTGTAAATCAAATAGAAGACATACCAGACTTATAACGACCCGACCGGACGTTTCGCGTTATCGGACCCTGTTCCCCTAAATAAAACTTCCCATACAGGCTTATTGTGATCTATTACTTGCGGGTCCGGGTGGTCCGGGATTCAGAAGTGTTTAGAGTGCTATAGGAACAATTGGTTCCTTAAGGTTGGTCTTTAAGGCCAAGTTTGACTTCGGTCAATATTTTGGGTAAACGACCTCGGAATCGAGTTTTGACGTTTTGGTAGTTTTGTATGATGATTTTGAACCTGGGCGTATGTTCGGAATGGGTTTCTGATGACCCGGGAGCGTTTCGGCGCCCAATATTGAAATAAGAAGTTCCTTAAGTTCCTATTGTGGTTTGGGATGTGTTTTTGTGTTATCGAGGTACAAAAAGAATTGTGAGACCGGGAATAGTTCCATTATGTCATTTATGACTTGCCTGCAAAATTTGGTTTCATTCCGAGTAGTATAGGTCGGTTCCGCACGTTGTTACCGAAGTCAAGAAAACTTAAAGTTCCTAAGTTTGGTTCTAGGGGTATTGAGGTGTGATTTTGAGTTTTAGCATTGATTTGGGTGTTCCTAAGGCTCGAGAGAGTCCGTGTTATGATTTGGGACTTGCTGGTATATTTGGACGGGGGCTCAGGTGGGCCCAGGTGCCTCCCGGACACCACACGAGGCCAAAAACCAGCTGAAATAGCTGCTGGTGCACCTGTTCTAGTGTTGACCGCAGGTGCGGGACTGCTCCTGTGATCCCAGCCTCGCAGGCGCGACCCCCAGCGGGCAGGCCATTTCTCACAGGTGCGGTCTCCACTCCGGAGGTGCGGGACCAGGCTTCCTCGTCCATTTCCGTAGGTGCGGTCCTCGAGCCGCATGTGCGAAAACACTGTCAGACAGTGTGTTTCTTAAATACGGGATTCTTCATTATTTCTTCACTTCTTCCTCCATTAGAACACCTTGAGAGCTTGGGAAAAGGGCTTAACGACTCAACGACTGAAAGGTAAGTAGATTCTATCCTATAGTTAGTTAATGCATGCATTCTTAGTGGAATTTAACTACTTAACTAGTGAAAATTTAGGAATTTGGGTAGTAACCTAGGGCCTTCGAGAATTTAGAAAATTACCCGTGAATTAGCTATGAAATCAAGTAAAAATCATATATTAACGATCCTTAGGCTATGGGTGAGTGTTTACTTCGAAACTTTTTGGAATCCGAGCATGCGGGCCCGGGGTTGGATTTTAGGATTTCTTCAAGAATGACGAATTTGACTTAGTAGTAGGAGGATTTCCATCCTTTGAGCATAAATTGATGAATTTGTATAACATTTGGCTAGTTTTGAGTCCTCGGGTGTAGAGTTCGGAGTTTCTAACCTTGTAAGAGGGAATTGTCACCATAGGTGATTAATAATAATTGCATGTCCTTGTTTGCGGGGACTACACACGCACGAAGTGACGAGAGTCCGTGCATAGCTACTACTATGTTATATGGGTAGTTCTAGGACTCACGAGCATGCTTATATGTTCCTTACCTGTATTCCTAAACGTATTTTGAGTTGCTTATTATCCTTGAATTGGCATGAGAATATTAGGAAGTTGTGTTCCAGAATATATTGCATAAGTTCTTGCTTTAAAGAATAATCTCTGTTAATTCCTTAAAATGGATAATTTTATGTATGTATGCGGTACCCGCGTCACATATATGATTCGTGAGCGGAATAGCCCTACTATTATGTGAATCGCGTCGCATGTTCGATTCACGAGCGGGGTAATAGATGCATCTATGGTCGAGCCGTTCGACCCTCGGCAGTGCTCATTTATTTTCGCGACACTTCGATCGTACGCTTCCGGCCTACTATGTGCTATATGATTACTGGGAACTTGTTGTAACTGTGTAAACTGTTTCATGTTAAAAAGGGAATTTAGTACATTATATGCTAGCGAAAATTGACATGAAAAGGTAATTATAACTATACTTCATAATCTATATCTTTGTGATTTCTACGACTGTTATGCCTGTCTAGTTCCTATTAAATCATGTTATTTAGAAATGCTGACCCTAGGACTTGTGACACTAGTTCCTGGCACACACGTACTTGTTATTTTGGTTTTGCAGGAATGTATGTATATATTGGCTCATTCCTCCTTTCGACAGCTTTTGGTAAAAAAATGGCATGCCAATTTTTTTTTCAATTAATGTTTGAACTTTAAAAACTTGGCAGTATTGGGATGTTTAACCAAGCATGGGAGAAATCCTTAGAAAGTTAAGTGTGGGCTTGCCTAACCCCGGTTTGGGCGCCATCACGACCTTTTTGGGTCGTGACGAGTCTAGAGTGAGAATAGAACAGTAGTGTGTAGGGAAGCAGAGCTATAGGACAGTAGTGTGTAGAGCAATAGAGCAGTAATGTATTATAGCAATAGAAGAGTAGAGCAACAAGTTACTCAGTCTTGGCTTTCACCCGACTGAGTGGCCAGTAGTCAATAAGAGAAGCAAGAGAGAATATGTAGGAAAGTAAGAGAGAGCAATGAGTATGCTAGTGTGTGTGTGTGTTCTTGTCTTGTGCTAATGAGAGAGTAGAGTATATATAGTTTTGAAAATAGGCAGAAAATGAGGTAAAAAATAAAGTTTTAGCATAATTATGGAAGTAATCACAATTAGAGTCCAATTAATACAAGTACTCCCTTTAATCATAAGTGTCACAGCTCAAACAGATACCAACAGGGATAATCAAGGAAAGAAAATCACTTGAGAAAGACTGATTTTACCATATAAGGGGTAGTAAAAGTATAGAGCATATGATTGAGTCTAAGTACAGAATATACCAATTAAGGAAAGTATATAAGAATTAATTTGACAACAGGTTTATTCACAAAAATTAAGGCAGGACAAGTTTAATTATGGAAATTAGTAAGAGAGTCCTCGAATGAGGTTCTAATCACAGGGAATCATTATCAATTAAGGAAAATATCACACAAACAAGGAAACAATTTGAAAATCAGTATAGAATTCTAAGGAACAAACACACAGTCATAGATTCAAGGAAAATATCACAGCTTTACGAACAAATGCACAGAATCAATAGAGAGTATTAGGTAAACAATCATTAAATGATTTATCCGACTTACTAAACAATAAATAGCATGAAAATCAGAGAAACCCTAAGCAAGTAATTGGAGGAATAGTAGAGATTCAGAAACCCTAAACACAAGATCAAGAACCATAGAACACATAGGACATTCATGAAAGTCCAGAAGGTTCACGAGAAACATACAGATTAGCCAAACATAGTAAACAAGACGAACTCAAAACCCTAAAAATTGGGGGTTTAACAGAATAACTAGGGTAAAAGAGAAGACTTAAACGAACGTTTAAAATGTACTGAGAACCATAGGTTAGTAGTAAAAATCAGAAGAGAAATCGTTTTGAGGGGGGTTTAAGAAACCCTAGTTTTTAAAGATCAAGAAATCGTTCATAAAAGATGAGATTTTTGGAAGAAAACATGTAAAAACCTTAAGATACACATAGATCAATTACAGATATAGAAATATTGGAACATCTTAAAGCTAGAGTTTCCAGAGAAAACCCAGAGAAGGGAAAGAAAGCTTAAAATATCACCGGCCTTTGGCCGAAAAATGTAGAGATCTTACTCGAACGGCCATAGGTGGCCGGAAAAGACGGCATGAGACCTGATATGTGAGTTGAACCGCTCGAGGTTCACTTGAGGATCTCAGGACAGTGTCAAGCCGGCGTGGGGGGTGAGACATAGGCTAGGAGATGGTGAGAGGCCATGGCTTGCGGCGAGAGAGATGGCCGGAAAAGATGGACAAAGTCCATCGGAGGCAGGGGAAGGTGGAAGGTTCTAGAGAGAACCTAGAGAGAACCAAAGAGAATGTGTGAGAAATGGAATGGGGGAAATGTGAATGGTGGGGGGGTAGTCATTTAGGATTAAATTAGGTAAGGCTTGATCTGGGCCGTTGATTTGAAATAATCAACGGCTCAGATTGAATGGGGGAATTCAGCCGGGTATATTTGTGAAGATTGGGCTGGGTATTTGGGTTAGTTAAGTGGGTAAGGGGTCCGGTTGGATTTAGGGTAGAATTTAAATAGAGAGTGGCTATCTATTAAATACCCAATTAAAATTAACTAAAAAAATTTATAAAATAGCTGATAATTATAAAAAATGAACTTGATGCTTAGTAAATTAAATTACAATGATTAATAAATATTAAAAAATTCAAACGACTAATTATTGGATAAAAATAGTATAAAACATATGATTAGGCTATAATTACAAAGTTATTACAATTATAGCCAAAGAGTGCCAATTTGGCTAATTGTGAACTAATTTGGTCTTAATAGGACCAGAAATAATACATTAAATCAAGAAATTCTTTTGAAATCATGTGTAATGCGATTTTGTAATTGATTATCAGAAATAAAATACTGGATATATTAAAAATAAATTAATAAGAATATGGGAAAATTATAGAAAAATACCAATTGCTATGAAAGTCTTATTTTGGAGGTATATATGCAAATTAAAGATAATTTGAGGAAAAATTGGGTATCAACAGCTGCCCCTCTTTACCCGGGAAGGATGAAAGAGTTGTCGGGTAAAGATATGATGGCCAATTTTGATCGAGTGAAATGGTTTGGAGAGATTCCGGCTGCACCCTAGTTTCCGAGTTGCCTACATATCCCTGGTTTTACAGGAATCAGGCCGTATATAGTTCAGGAGTCATCGGTGAAGTATACCGATGAAGTTTCTTACAAGAACGGACACAACTTTTGGGACTGATTGAATAAGCGGCTTACGGGATGGTTAGGAGAACTGGAGTGGAACTACTCCTGCCAGGATGGCAGTTTTCTCGTCGGATTACCTGCAAATAAATAATACAAGCATATATCGTGCGTAATTTAAACATGACGCAAATTCCCGTTGGACCATGAATGATGTCATCAGATGGTTAAGGATGACGTCTTCAGACCAGGACGTCCTGGTCTATGAATTGCTTGATGCAGGATTCGCAGGCCATGAAAATGATGTTCTCGGGCCATGAGGATGGTGCCTCCAAACCATGATACCTTTGAATAATGATATGTAGAGGTTGAAAGAGATCCTCAAGCCATGGCATGGTGTTCTCGGGCCATGAAAATGGTGCCTCTGAACGATGACGCCTTTGGATGAGTTGGTGATATTTCAGCCCATGCAGATGCAATAGAATGATGCTGACGAAATAGAGCTTAGTCTTGCGAATAAAAGGGCAGAGCTTAGCTCGAAAGGAAAGCGAGGTAAATAGTGCTTGAGACAACGGTTAGTCTCGAAAGGTAAATTGGAGGCAGATCTTAGCCTCGGAAGGCAGAATGGTAGCCTTATGAAATGTAGATGGAGACAATGCTTAGTCTCAGAAGGTAGAACGATAGCCTTATGCAAAGATGCAGATGAAGGTAGAGCTTAACCTCGGAAGGCAGAATGGTAGCCTTATGCAAAGATGCAAATGCAGATGGAGACAACGTTTAGTCTCGGAAGGCAGAATGGTAGCCTTATGTAATGATGTGGATGGAGGTAGAGCTTAACCTCGGAAGGCGGAATGGTAGCCTTATGCAAAGATGCAAATGCCAAAAGGAGACAACTTTTAGTCTCGAAAGGCAGAATGATAGCCTTATGCAATGATGTGGATGGAGGTAGAGCTTAACCACGGAAGGCAGAATGGTATCCTTATGAAAGAAATAAAATGACAGTAGGAATTTTTAGCTGGTGATGAATTGCGGCATTGTGATTATTGAGAGCATTGTGACTGCGGAGCATTGAGGCATGTGCGAATGTCGGCAAGTGCAGCAGTTTTGAGAATCATATCTTGGACAACGTTTGTCCCCTGGTCGTACAGTTCATTTAGGGATTTTGCAACCTTAGTGGTTGCAACCAAAGAAAGATCATGAGTTCTATAAACGGGGGAGGGGGGTTAGCTCATATCCCCGCTGGCTTTTCTTGACTTGCTGGCTTGATCTGATGATACTGTCTGTATTATTGGGGTAGCTTTACTAAACAAAGCTGTTTCAAAAACAAACATGCATGATTTTGTAAAATCATAATGTATAATTAAAAAATAATTTTAGGATGAACCGACGACCGTGACACGGTTTGGGACATTGCAACCTCTCCTTCTACAGAATTTTGAGGGTCCTCCTCAAAATTTTTCCCCAGTTGATGGGTGAATGTCTCTAATTGTTGCTCGTGCGGCGATTGGCTGATCTTGCTTCAGAATTTTGAGGGTCCTCCTCAAAAATTCTACCCCAGTTGGATGGATGAATGCTTCTGACTGTTGCTCGTGCGGCGATTGGCTGAACTTGGTCCTCCTAAAAATTCTGCACTAGTTTCCAATTGCGGGAAAAAATGAAATTTTTATTGAATTGTGACCAAACCCATAGGTCTGCCTACGTATCCCCTCTTAAACGGGAATC
The DNA here is from genome assembly GCA_005239505.1 of Nicotiana paniculata. Lineage (NCBI taxonomy): Eukaryota > Viridiplantae > Streptophyta > Magnoliopsida > Solanales > Solanaceae > Nicotiana > Nicotiana paniculata. The sequence continues at coordinate 26,846 of ML322924.1, read as the reverse complement.
AGGTTAGGCGTAGTTCAATTTACATCATTGAGAAAGCATAAAGATTACACATAGTAGCGTTTGACTGCATCTGAATTGATTGGCTTTGGCCAGACTTCTCCGTCCATTTCTGCGAGTATAAGTGCTCCTCCTGTCAGTACCCGGTGAACCATGTACGGACCCTGCCAGTTGGGAGAGAACTTCCCTTTGGCTTCGTCTTGATGTGGAAAGATCTTCTTCAGCACCAGCTGCCCCGGTGTGAACTGTCTAGGCTTGATTCTCTTGTTGAAGGCACGGGTCATTCTGTTCTTATAGATTTGACCATGACAGATTGCATTCATTCTCTTTCCGTCTATGAGGGCTAGTTGCTTATAACGTCTCTTTACCCATTATGCATCGCTGAGCTCAGCTTCTTGTATAATTCTTAGAGATGGAATCTCAACTTCGGTAGGAATAACAGCCTCAGTACCATAAACTAGCATATAGGGAGTTGCCCCTGTTGAGATGCGAACTGTAGTGCGATATCCCAATGAGGCAAATGATAACTTCTCGTGCCACTGCTTGTGCCTTTCTATCATCTTTCTTAGTATCTTCTTGGTGTTTTTGTTGGCGGCTTCTACAGCTCCATTCATCTGAGGTCTGTAAGCTGTGGAATTCTTGTGTTTGATATTGAAAGCCTCGCACATAGCTTTCATCAAGTCACTGTTGAGATTGAAACCATTGTCGGTGATGATTGACTCAGGAATCCCGAATCGACAAACAATACGGTCGCGGACAAAGTCTGCCACGACTTTCTTAGTCACTGCTTTGTAGGATGCTGCTTCGACCCATTTGGTGAAATAGCCGATCGCTACCAGAATGAACCTGTATCCGTTGGAGTAGGCAGGCTTGATTGGTCCAATAACGTCCATGCCCTAGGCGGAGAACGGCCATGGTGATCTTGTTGCGTGGAGCTTGTTTGGAGGTATCTTTATCATATCTGTGTGTATCTGACAATGGTGGCATTTTCGGACATACTGGATACAGTCCGTTTCCATAGTCATCCAAAAGTAACCAGCTCAGAGTATCTTCTTTGCCAGAACAAAACCGTTCATATGCGGGTCACAGGTCCCAACATGAATCTCCTCTAGCAGCTTGGATGCTTCCTTTGCGTCGACACAAAGTAATAATCCCAAATCGGGAGTCCTCCTATATAGGATTCCTCCGCTGTGAAAGAAGTTGTTGGATAGTCTTCGAAGTGTGCGTTTTGAGCGGGATTCTCAAGCTCTGGGTAATCTCCTTTTGCCAAATACACCTTGATGTAATGAAATCAAGGATTTCCGTCTGCTTCCTCTTTGACATGGGCACAATAGGCTGGCTGATTATGGATCTTTACGGGAATAGGATCAATGAAATTCTTGTCCGGGTGTTGGATCATTGAGGACAAAGTAGACAATGCATCGGCGAACTCATTCTGGATTCTGGGGACATGCCGAAATTCTATCTTCGTGAACCTCTTTCTTAATTCCTGTACGTGGTGCAGATACGGCAGTATCTTGGAATTCTTGGTAGCCCACTCTCCTTGTACCTGATGTACCAGCAAATCTGGCTCACCAATTACTAACAGCTCTTGAACGTTCAGGTCAATGGTCATGTTGAGCCCTAAGATACAGGCTTCATACTCTGCCATATTGTTGGTGCAGAGGAATATGAGTTTGGCAGATACCAGATAATGCAGACCGGTTTCTGATATTAGGACTGCTCCAATGCCGATTCCCTTAAAGTTCGTTGCTCTATCGAAGAACATTCTCCAACCGTCATAGGATTTTACAATGTCTTCTCCTACGAATGATACCTCTTCATCAGGAAAAGAGATTTTCAGAGGTTCGTATTCTCCATCTACAGGGTTCTTAGCAAGATGGTCTGCATGTGCTTGTCCCTTGACTGCTTTCTGAGTCACATAGATAATATCGAACTCACTCAGCAGGATTTTCCACTTGGCTAGCTTGCCAGTGGGCATGGGCTTCTGAAAGATGTACTTCAATGGATCCATTCTCGATATGAGATACGTTGTGTAGGAACAGAATTAATGCCTCAGCTTCTGAGCTACCCAAGTCAAAGCACAACAAGTGTGTCCCAATAGAGAATATCTAGCCTCGTACGGAGTGAACTTCTTGCTGATATAATAAATGGCTTGCTCCTTTCTTCCTGTTCATCGTGTTGCCCCACAACGCAGCTGAAAGCTCCATCTAACACTGCAAAGTAGAGTAACAGAGGTCTACCTGGCTCAGGCGGTACCAAGACTGGTGGTGTTGACAGGTATGCATTGATTTTGTCAAAAGCCTTTTGACAATCATCGGTCCACTTTGTTGCGGCGTACTTCTTCAGCATCTTGAAGATCGGCTACAGATAACTGTAGACTGTGCTATGAATCGGCTGATATAATTAAGTCTCCCAAGAAACTCATCACATCTTTCTTGTTCCTTGGCGGTGGTAGTTCTTGAATGGCTTTGACCTTTGACGAATCCAATTCTATCCCTCCGCGGCTGACAATGAACCCGAGCAACTTTCCAACAGGAACCCCGAATGCACACCTTCGCGGCGTTCAGCTTCAGATTGTATTTCCGCAACCTTTTGAAGAACTTCCTCAAATCTTCCATGTGGTCAGCGGCTTTCCTAGAATTGATAATAACATCATCCACGTATACCTCGATCTCCTTGTGAATCATGTCATGGAAGATGGTGGTCATAGCCCTCATGTAGGTGGCCCCTGCATTCTTCAAGCCGAATGGCATCATCTTGTAACAGTACGCTCCCTAAGGCGTAGTGAAAGCCATTTTCTCAGCATCTTCCTCATCCATCCAGATCCGATGATAACCAGCGAAGCAATCCACGAATGATTGTAGTTCATGCTTGGTGCAATTGTCAATCAGGATATGTATATTTGGCAAAGGGAAGTCGTCTTTCGGACTACAGACTCTAACCTTCCCATCCTTCTTTGGTACTGGCACAATGTTGGCTAACCATGTCGGGTACTCAACTACCCTGAGAACCTTGGCGTTGATCTACTTGGTGACTTCTTCTTGGATTTTCAAACTCATCTCGGGTTTGAACTTCCTGAGATTTTGTTTTACCGGTGGACACATTGGATTGGTTGGAAATTTGTGAGACACAATAGACGCACTTAGACCAGTCATGTCGTCGTACGACCAGGCGAATATGTCCTCATACTCCTTTAGAAATTTTGCGTATTCTTTCTTTTCTGACGGCGATAAATGAATACTGATTTGTGTTTCCTTGATGTTTTCTAAATCCCCCAGGTTGATGTTTTCAGTCTCGTCCAGGTTGGACTTAGGTCTGTTCTCAAAATTCTCAACTTCTTTGACAATCTTGTCAGGTATGTCATCTTTTTATGAATCCACGTCTGTTTGTTACGTTGTCTCGTTGCATGTCACAGTCATCGGATTATCAAGACAGGTAATAGTAATGTTGTATAGGTAAAGTAATGAGAGAAAAATGATAGCAATAAATATTGATTCATAAGAAAAATTTAAAAATGCTTTTGATAAATTGAACGATTGTTTTGAACATTGAAGATCTTATTGCATGAATTAAAATGCGAAAAAGGAAATCATTTTGTAAAAGAAAAACAATGATCAGCGCTCGTTTTAGCCTTGTTACCCGAGGCTCGTCGGGTTTTGGTTGTCCTGACAGTCCAATTCTTGAGGTACGTCCCTCTACTCACAACCTGTATGGAAGGGCCTTCCTCCCCCTCCTCCTCGAGAATAACATAGCAGTCCATATCCCTGTCCTCCAGAAACAAGTTCCTCATTTTTGCAAGTACTTTTTCTTCGTCTGATCCATAAATAACGTCTCCATGTTGGAAGGTCTGCTCCAGATGCGGTATTGGTTGATCCAAAGGGTAATAAGGACTGAAAGTGGTGTCGTGCTTCTTGAGTTTGATAGGTTTGGAGATCCCCTGAAGGTTCTTGCCGAGCCCTTTACTTGGATCGTACCCTCACCAATTCATCATATCTGCGATCATGCTATCCCACCATTCGTCTTTTTCGATAGTGTTGACCCGTTCAATGTGGTGGTAAGTTTCTCCACCCATCTTCTTTCTTCTTTCAATCACCGAAATAGTCTGGCGACTGTAAATAGGGTTGCTACCGTCACCATGAATAATTACCTCTTGGTGGTTCCACTCGAACTTCACTGCCTGATGTAGCGTTGATGCAACGGCCCCAGCAACATGGATCCAGGGTCTCCCTAATAACAGGTTGTAGGACGCTGACACATCTATCACTTGGAAGTCCACCTCGAACCAGGTTGGTCCCATTTGCAGGCATAGGCTGATCTCACCAATGGTGGACCTCTGAGATCCATCGAAAGCTTTCACATTGATCGCTTCATCCTTTATCTCATACAACCCTTTACCCAATTTCTTGAGCGTTATCAGCGGACATATGCTAAGATTGGATCCCCCGTCGATCAGGATTCTGGTGATGAAATAATCTTCGCATTGCATAGTGATGTGCAGTGCTATGTTATGGACCAACCCTTCAGGAGGCAGTTCGTCCTTATGGAAAGTGATCTTGTGAATCTCCAACACTTGGCCCACCATATTAGCCATTTCTCCAATAGTGATGTTGTTTGGCACATATGCTTCGTTCAACACCTTCATTAAAGCATTCATGTACGTCTCAGAATTCTGCAGCAAAGAGAGGATGGATATTTGCGCCAGCGTTTTGTTCAGTTGGTCGATGTTCAGCTGGTCGATGACCGAATACTCCTTGGCCTGTACTTTCCTCCGAAGGTCGTCCGGACCTGTCTCGATAATGGGAGGCCGATTGGAAGCCTGCCTGCTGGATTCATCTAGATATTCAGGGGTATAGACTCTACCAGTTCTTGTCATACCCTGGCTGCAACAACTTCTTCAGTCTTGACTTTGCCTTTCCTTCTCGCCTCGGCTGTATAGTCCCATGGTACAACATTTGTATAGAAGGGTGGCGTGGTTGACATCGTCACTGTAATTGGTGCGACTATCCTTACTTCAAGTGGAACATGTGCCTTGGGTGGAAAGACTGCAACCTCAAATGGTGCGGGTGCATTTGCCGGAGACACGAACTCAACTTCAATCGATACTGGTATCTTTGCAGGTGACGCTGCTTCAAACTCAAGAGGCATGGACATATTTACCTTAGCATCCTCAGACGGTTGAATCTGGACTATGATCGGGTTGAGAGTGATTGCAGGTTTCTTTGGATCATCGCCTTCTACGATCAACCCGATTGATCCCTCAGGGTCCCAATCATCTTCAGTTTCAATCAAGTGGATGCCTCCACCCTTATGGTCTGGAAGAGGATTGTTGCGGACATTCGGAGCGGATTCCTTTACCATGATGACCTTGTTGTCAATCAAGGATTGTATCTTCTCCTTCAAAGAGCGGCATTCATCGATGGTGTGCCCCTTCATGCCGGAGTGGTATGCACAGGACTTGTTTGGGTTGAACCATTGAGAAGATTCTCAGGGGTTGCAGCAGGGATGGGGGTGACATAACCAGCAACTTTGAGCTTCTCATACAGCTGGTCGATGGGTTCAGCGATGGTGGTATACTGTTTTGAAGGTCTGTGATCAAAATTAGGATGAGGTCTAGGGAAGTTTTAATGGGTAGGGATGATTGGTAATGAGATGGTTGGGAATTGTAAGTGTGGTAGACAGGAATGGGTTGTGAGTATCTAGGTGAAGCAGGTTGATATGTCGGTGGTGGAGGTGATTGATAAGTTGGTGGTGGAGGTGATTGATAAGTGGGTGGTGGATCTTGGTATGAGGGTGAGGGTGCTGGGTAATTTGGGGTTGGTTTATATGTTGGGGATTTGGTTCTTTGTGCAGCCATCACGGCTCCCGCGTATCTTTTCTTAGACACACCACCAGACTGCCAAGCCTTGTTTGTAGCTTTCAAGGCTTCAAAATTTGTGACCATACCGCTCTTGATACCTTCATCAATCCGTTCACCTAATTTGATAATATCGGAGAACTTGTGGTTCTCAATCATCATCAATCGTTCATAGTACTGCGGGTCCTGAGCCCTGACAAAGAACTTGTTCATTAGTTCCACTTCTAAGGTGGGCCTGACCTTGGCAGCTTTGGACCTCTAGCGAGTAGCGTACTCGCAAAATGTCTATGTGGGCTTCTTTTTCAAATTCTGAATATAGAACACGTCTGGTGCGTTCTCTGTGTTGAACTTGAATCTGTCCATAAAGTCAGATGCCATGCTTACCCAATTTGACCATTTCTTGGGATCTTGGCTGATGTACCAAGACAACGCATCTCCTTTCAAGCTCCTCATGAACAGCTTCATGCGGATTCTTTCATCCTTCCCTACTCCAACCAGCTTGTCACAATAAGTTCTCGGATGGACCCTTCGATCACCTGTACCATCAAACATTTCAAACTTAGGAGGTTTGTATCCCTTGGGCAGTTCGACATCGGGCTGTATGCAGAGGTCTTCATAGTTCAACCCTTCGACTCCCTTGATTCCCTCGACGCCTTGAAACCGGCTGGTCATCTTCCTAAGTTCCTCGGCCAAGTTCTTGATAAGCAGGTCCTTTTCGTCAGACTCAGGTGTGTATGTGATAGGGGGAGTGGAGTGTGGCATGGTCTCAACGTAGATGGGATTGTTATGGTGGCCTGGCGCATGAGTATGGAAATGGTCATTTGTGAAGTTTTGAGGTTCTGGGATAAGCAGTGGAGTGTTATTTGGAGTATGGAAGGCATTACATTGTGCTGGAAGAGTTTGGTTCTTTGGTGGGGTGGTGTGATGATGAGCTGCGGGATGATTTTGCTGCTTTGGGATGTTTTGAGAAGGTGTAGGATTCTGGATGTTGACGTCTGGGATGTTGAGGGAGAATGACAGGTTTGTCAGATTCCGAACTTGATCAAGCTCTTCTTGAAACTTTGACAACTTCTGTTCCAGCTCCGACACAGTTTCATTCTGAATCTAAATACCCTGGCCATCAGTGGCCTCTACCCGTTCAACCACATTCTCATTTCTGATGTTGCCTGAATCTTCCATTTTCTTTTTGCCTTTGTTCTTGCCTTTGAGAGGACTAAGAGGAGGAGAGGGTGGAGGGCCCCTAGATCTTGTAAGATAGGATGATGATTGCAGAGTGCATGAACTAACCTTTGGGGAGGAGAATAAATAAATAAAGAAAGAGGAAAACAAAAACAAAAGGTAGCCAAGTCAGTGAGGATTATGAAAAGTATTGCGGTATTTAAACACATAGTGCTGGAATGTAAAGCGCGTCCTAATTTGGGGACCTCTTTTGTGCCCGAGGTAGGCCTATCAACAAATTGATTTAGAGAACTTAAGATGCTAAATGCCTCATTTTATTGATAAGAAAATAGATGAATCCTAAAACGACACTAAATAAACAGGAAGTAAAGGTCACTAATGGCCATTGGCCTCATTACATTGATAAAGTAAAAGAAAGACATTCCTATCTACTTGGTCCCAGAAGGACCTTCCCCAGACTCGGCATTCTTGCTTCCCTCGTACAATTTCCCCAACTCGTGAAGTCCCAGCAACAGGTATGCTCTGGCTAGATGTCCTTCTTCGGACCTTTCAGCCTTTTGACAGTCTTAAACCCTTTTGAGAATTTTTTCCTCCAGCTCCACTATGTCTCGCTCCAAATACCCTAACCTTTTGTTGGTGCTGATAGCCATATCTTTCCACTCCTCGATCAGTTTCTTGCTAGACTCATGTATTTCGCGGTGCTCATCCTCACACTCACAGATCATCTTGCGCAGCTGGTTGTATTTGACTTGTGCCTCGGCCTTTTCATCTCTAACCCTGTGGCCCTGAACGAACCCTGGCTCGCTCGGACTACCCTAATTTTCTGCGAACCAACCAGGATAGAAAGGGGTACAACCGGCATGATATCTGTCTGGCTCGATGGTGTCCTTCTCTATTACAATCTTGCAGTGCCACATGTGCTGGGCTTGGCACTTGTGAGGACTATCGTCATTTTGGAAGTCAACTCGAAGATGGATCATCTTCTCGATCCTGGGTATGACTTGCTTCCTACCCGCCTGACTCATAACCCGAAGAGGGACGTAAGGGTAAGTTCCTATTAGAAAAATTAGTATTAGGAACAGTGCATCTCTGAAATGGGTGATGAACTTCTCTGTCGGAAACCACTCGAACATCCACTGAACCTGTTCTTTAGTCAGATTATCAAAGAACTCGACCCATCCTTTGGCGTTCTTAGGCTGAGCAAACATGTCGAGGATGTAATTCATTCTCTTTGGATGGTGGAAAGCGATGTGTTCATCCCAAACTCTTCAATGAATTTACTGTCGGTATTATCCCTTTTGGAGATGTTCCATGAGCCAACACTGAAGTAGTAGATTGCAGCCTTCGAAGTGTCTTGCCCCTCGTTGACACTTTTCCAGGGCTCGATATATGTCTGCAATGATCATGGGCACAATGCTGATGTTTTTCCCACCAATTCTTTCCATTAGTGTCTTGGTTACCATGGGCAGTCTAGTGTGGATTCTCTCCTTCTTTATTGAAAACACAATCAGACCCATGAAGCAAAACATGAAGATGAATACTCTACAATGGATGTGTACCAAGGATGTGATGGCAAACTCGTCGTGGTAGGTACGGTATGATTTGCAATGGCTGTACCTTTCGTACAAATAGTCAAAAGGGATGTATGAATCCGTTCAGCATACCAGTTCTGCATTCTTCTTCAGACCCATCATTTTGAGGAAACCTTTGCCTGTGCGGTTCTCAGGCATTAGCAACCCCGGGGTTTCCCATAATAGGCCAGCCAGTCCTCCTATTTCCTCCAGCAAAGGTGTCATTCCAATGTCCCCAAAGCGGAACACGGACCTTTCACAATCCCAGAACAAGGTAGTAAATACAACTGTTTATAATTTAAAAGTGGTTACAAAGGGAGGAAACAGAAAAACATGTCAGTTACTTTTGAAGAAAAAATAAATGCTTAAAGAAATAGACAAGTAATTGCACATAAGGGAAATGGGAAGAGGTACAAATTCACAAAGAAATTTGAAAATGGTAAAAGCCTGAAGGTCCCCAGCAGAGTCGCCATGCTGTCGCGCCCCCTCTTTCCTCGCGGAGAACGGGTTTATGACATTCGGTTGAGACAACTCTTTCTTTTTGGGAAAGGGGTTTGTATTTTTGAGAGTCGCCACCTAACGATTTTTAAAGTGTGTTAGGACACCAAAGGGGTTCATTTACAACTACGTTGATAACAAGATATAGGGTAAGGGCTTGAAATTATTCCTAAGGGGAAGGTGTTAGGCACCCCTCAGGATCCACAAGTGTGGTTCTCGGCCAAACAGATTTTGTGAATTTGTACGACATAGAAAACAAACAAATAAAGTATCAAATAAGAAGGGATTTAAGTCTTAAGAATGCAGACGTTTGAAAACGGTAAAGAAGGTTAGATTTTGAAAGGATTACGATCTAAGCATATAAAGGGTATCCTAGGTTTATAATAATATGGATCACATCAGTACAATACCTGGTAATCACTCCTCGAAGAGGGGCTACACGTGGTATTAGCGCACCGGTCATCATATCCATATTCTACCCTTTCCCACCACGTGAAAGTAATTAGAGCCAGTGTTGGTCTCGACCTCTATTGCATGTTGTTACCCGTCCCTTCCTATCAGTCCCGGAGGAATTTAGGTCTTTTATACTATAAGGGAGATTCGAGGTAGACTCTTAGGTTTTAAAGGTAAAAATTACTAAGGCGACACATAATAAAACATATAGGACTTCAATTAAGGGGAGCATGGAAAGCAAATAAAAGGCTCAAGTATACCTCCACACATAGTACACATAAATAGCATGACTCATACACAGTTAAGGTCCAGATTCAGGTTCAAATCCTAAGCATGGTATCTAAGTGATAACACAAAGACAGATTTATTGCATAACTCAGAGAGGAAGTCTTAATCAGGCTTGCCTACTGTTTTAAACATGTTGTCAGTTGAACACTAATCACAAAGGACAGTTCTGGTTTTATTTCTTTATGGCTGATTACCTAAGTGTAGCAGTTATGACGACAATTTCAGGTCGTTATACCTAATAGCATGCAGTTCTAAGTGTTGCAAATATTCAGAGACTAATTACCAGTTTGTTAGAACAGGAGGACTGTTTTATACATCTTCATTTAGACTAAGTGTAGTTAAATGAGTACGGTCCTATAACATGATGTCTAATGCAGAATGATGCATATGCAGTTGCTAAAACATGATCTCTAAATGCACATAGAATCACAACATTATGCACAGTTTCAGGAATAACACAGGTGACAGATTTTAGTCGTTGTTTAACCTAGAGCAGGATTTCTAAGCGTGCATAGCAGGATGAGACATGATTGCAGTTTTTGTTACCATTATTCATTCTAGGAAAGGACTTCTAAATGAAGCTTCAAGACACCTTTATATGAGCAGAATCACATAATAGCCATTTACCTAATTATTTGTCCTATAGGCAGGATCTCTAAGTGAGGGCGATGAATGATGACATGCTGAAAGGAAAACAATATATCTGAGCCTAAGTAGCATGATATCTAATGCATGGCATGTTGTACCTAAACACGACTGCTATTGTGCATAGAGAGAGTAAACCTAGGACGCATGATTTCTACCCTTGATTACACTACAACATGCATATTACCCACCCCTTTTCACTATCCGACCCCAGAGTTGTTTACAATTATTTATTACAAACCATGAATATAAATACATAAGGAAAAGAAGAAGTTAACTATAGGGAGATTTCCATTGTAGGCCCAAGTTTCTAGATCCTCAAATGCCAAGTAATGTTTCACAGCCATTTCATAATCCGGGTGTGTCAGAGTTCCCTAAGGACCTCAAGGGATCCCGGGCAGTGCTCACACCCAGATTTCATAGCCAAGATGGAGTAAGTGCAGTGTGGAAAGGCCAGCTCTTGTGTGTCAAAGTTCAGAGGGAGCTCAAGGGTCCCAAGGCAATGCTCACACAAGTGGGGCAGAACCTAATGTCTAAGAGTATAGTGGAAGTCTTGATAGTGAGTAAGAACAATTTTGAAACAGTTTTGAGAAAGAGAGATTTAATGAAAATTAGCTTGAAAAGGGTAAGGAAGTAGCACAACCAACATACTCAAACATCACACACATAACAATAAACAGGAATTAAGACAAGTTCACCAACCACAAACAGGGAGATGAGGGATAGGGGACAAGTATGAAGCACATAGGAACAGGCTTGCACACAAGTAGGCCTCAGAAAAGTATTACAAGACTTAAAATGTCAAAGCACATTCTATCACAAAATGTTCATGCCAGGAGCTTAACAACATTAGATTGAGGGATGCCAAATGGGTTCACACATTAAGTTCAGGGAAGGCGTTCAGGATTACTTAGTAGCTAGGGGGATCATGAATACATGTTCATAATGTACTGGGGCTAGAGAGTAAGGCAGAATTGTAGTAAACAAGTAGGAGAAGCAGTAGACATGCTGAAATAAGGGAAGGGTAATCACATCAATGAACTAGCAAAAAGGCATGCAAATAGCAAGGTAAACAGCAGAACCATAAGTAAAAGCATAAAATAAATAAGAGAAAGTGCAATACGAATAAAAACATGTTGTTTTGGATGTTGTAAATCAAATAGAAGACATACCAGTCTAGAGTGAGAGAATAGAACAGTAGTGTGCAGGGAAGTAGAGCAATAGGACACTAGTGTGCAGAGCAATAGAACAACAATGTATTAGAGCAATAGAACAGTAGAGCAGCAAGTTACTCAGTCTTGGCTTTCAACCGACTGAGTATCCAGTAATCAATAAGAGAAGCAAGATAGAATGTGTAGGAAAGTAAGAGAGAGCAATGAGCAAGATAGAATGTGTAGGAAAGTAAGAGAGAGCAATGAGTATGCTTGTGTGTGTTCGTATCTTGTGCTAATGAGAGAGTAGAGTATATATAGTTTTGAAAATAGGCATAAAATAAGGTAACAAATAAAGGTTTAGCATAATTATGGAACTAATCACAATTAGAATCCAATTAATACAAGTACTCCATTTAATCAAGGAGTCACAGCTCAAACGGATACCAACGAGGATAATCAAGGAAAGAAAATCAGTTGAGAAAAGACTGATTTAACCATATAAGGGGTAGTAAAAGTATAGAGCATATGATTGAGTCTAAGTACAGAATACACCAATTAAGGAAAGTATATAAGAATTAATTTGACAGCATGTTTATTCACAAAAAATAAGGCAGGACAAGTTTAATTATGGAAATTAGTAAGAGAGTCCTCGAATGAGGTTCTAATCACAGGGAATCATTATCAATTAAGGAAACAAACAAGGAAACAATCCGACAATCAGTACAGAATTCTAAGGAACATACACACAATCATAGATTCAAAAAAAATATCACAGCTTTACGAAAAAATGCACAGAATCAGTAGAGAGTATTAGGTAAACAATCATTAAACGAATAATCATACTTACTAAACAATATAATAGCACGAAAATCAGAGAAACCCTAAGCAAGTAATTGGAGGAATAGTAGAGATTCAGAAACCCTAAACCCAAATTAGAGCAAGAAGAATAGAACACATAGGACATTCATGAAAGTCCAGAAGGTTCACGAGAAATATACAGATTAGCCAAACTTAGCAAACAAGACGAACTCAAAACCCTAAAAATTAGTAGTAAAATCAGAACCATAGGTTAGTAGTAAAAATCAGAAGAGAAATCGTTTTGAGGGGGGTTTAAGAAACCCTAGTTTTTAAAGATGAAGAAATTGTTCGTAAAACATGAGATTTTTGGAAGAAAACATGTAAAAACCTTAAGATACACATAGATCTAGAAAGATCAGAAGATCTTAAAGCTAGGGTTTCTAGAGAAAACCCAGAGAAGGGGAAGAAAGCTTAAAATATCACCGGTCTTTGGCCGGAAAATGTAGAGATATTACTCGAACGGCCATAGGTGGCCAGAAAAGATGGCATGAGACCGGAGATGGGAGTTGAACCGCTCGAGGTGCACTTGAGGACCTCAGGAAAGTGTCCAGCCGGCGTGGGGGTGAGACATAGGCTAGGATATGGTAAGAGGTCATGGCTTCCGGCGAGAGAGATGGTCGGAGAAGATGGACAGAGTCCATTGGATGGAGGGGAAGGTGGAAGGTTTTAGAGAGAACCTAGAGAGAACCAGAGATAATGTGAGAGAAATGGAACAGGAGAAATGATAATGGGGGGGGGGTAGTCATTTAGGATTAAATTAGGTAAGGGATGATCTGTGCCGTTGATTTGAAATAATCAACGGCTCAGATGAATGGGGGAATTGGGCCGGGTATATTTGTGAAGATTGGGCTGGGTATTTGGGTTAGTTAAGTGGGTAAGGGATCCAGTTGGATTTAGGGTAGAATTTAAATAGATAATGTCTAACTATTAAATACCCAACTAAAATTAACTAAAATAATTTATAAAATAACTGATAATTGTAAAAAAAATAAAATTGATGCTTAGTAAATTAAATTACAATGATTAATAAGTATTAAAAAATGCAAACGACTAATTATTGGATAAAAAATAGTATAAAACATATGATTAGGCTATAATTGCGAAGTTATTGTAATTATAGCCAAAGAGTGCCGATTTGGCTAATTGTGAAATAATTTGGTCTTAATAGGATCAGAAATAATATATTAAATCAAGAAATGCTTTTGAAATCATTTGTAATGCGATTTTGTAATTGATTATTAGAAATAAAATACTAGATAAATTAAAAATAAATTAATAAAAATATGGAAAAATTATAGAAAAATACCAATTGCTATAAAAGTCTGATTTTGGAGGTATATATGCAAATTAAAGATAATTTGAGGAAAAATTGGTTATCAACATGGAGTCGTAGAGGCCGCCAACAAAAACATCAAGAAGATTCTAAGGAAAATGATAGAGAATCACAAGCAATGGCACGAGAAATTACCATTCGCCTTACTGGGATACCATACCAAAATCCTCACATCAACCGGGGCACCTTCCTATCTGTTGGTTTATTGTACCGAAGCTGTCATTCCCGCCGAGGTAGAAATTCCTTCTTTAAGGATCATACAAGAAAGCGAACACAACGATGGAGAATGGATAAGGAACCTCTATGAGCAATTATCCTTCATAGATGGCAAGAGGGTGAATTAAGTGTGTCACGGCCAGCTCTATCAGAATAGAATGTCCAGGGCTTTCAATAAAAGGGTCAAACCAAGAAAATTCACGCTGGGGCAGCTGGTACTGAAACGGATCTTTCCACATCAAGATGAGTCCAAATGGAAATTCTCTCCCAAATGGCAAGGTCCTTACATGGTTCACAGAGTATTGACAGGAGGAGCGCTCATACTCGCAGAGATGGACGGAGAAATCTGGCCAAAACCTATCAATTCAGATGTAGTCAAAAGATACTGGTGAATCAAGTTACTGCATGGTTTTGAAGATTGAAAAATTCCAACCCAGTTGAACCAAGTCCATCAGGGAAAACATAGTCAAACAGACCCATTGGCACGAGAAGCTTCCATGCACTGGATATAAACATTATCTGTGAACTAAGAGGTTATCTCCTAGGCGAAAATGTTGTTAATTGATAAGAGGTTATCTCCTAAGTGAAAAGGCTGCAAATTGATAAGAAGATGGAGTTCGATTTCAGGTAGGACAGAATCAAGATCAAGAAAGTTGAGATAAACACAAACTCTTCCACCAAGGAAGAGTTGCATTAGAAATGAACAACATCTCAATTACTGACTCTATAAAATGTTGAAGCATTCCTACTGAAGAATCAACGCACAAACATAGAAGTGAAACCAGAACTGAAAGCAAAATTACCAAAGAAATTTTACAAGAAGAATCCTTGTGTGACACAAAAGCTACTTGAACTAGCTAGAAGAACCAGTTGCATCTGTTGTCTTTTGAGTCTAGTTGTTTATAGTAGGTGATTACATATTGTATATTTCAGCTTTATCTAGAAGCAATTGTAATAGGTACACACTGTCCAAGTTAGAGTTAACTTGAAGTTTGTTGCAAATAGCTAGAGGTTAGTTTGCCACAAAGGGATTAGAGTTAGTCCTTAGGTTTACAAAAGAGTTTATATTGTAAATGTTATTTGCCTCATTGATATAGTGAAGAGTTTGGGAAAATCCTACTGGGAAGTAGGTCGTGGTTTTTTCACCTTTGAGCCAGGTGTTTTTCACGTAAAATATGATGTGTTCTTTAAATTCTGCAATTACTTTCCGCAAACTGTAGAAGTTGGAACACCAAGAAGAACCAGGTTCTTCTATATAGACTGCACTCAAAAGTTGGACACCACACAAATCACTCCTCCTCTTGTGTGGTATTGACGTATAAAACATCAATTGGTATCAGAGCAGGTTATCCTTGAAAAGACTAACACCTTGGAAAAGATCAAAATGAGTGCACCACCTGGAAACTGGGAGGGTCAATCAACTGCAAGGCCACCACTCTTTAATGGCCAGTATTACTCCTGGTGGAAGAACAGGATGAAGGATCACTTGATTGGAGAAGACTATGAACTTTGGGACATAGTCACTGATGGTCCTCTAGCCATCATGAAAAAAGACTGCTGAAGGAGTAGATGTACCAAAAACTAGAGCTGACTGCACTGCCGAGGATCTGAAAAAATGGGAGAAAAATGCTAAGGCCAAAAAGTGGCTAGTTTGTGGACTAGGTCCAGACGAGTATAGTAGATTCAAAGTTGCACCACTGCCAAAGAAATCTGGGATACCTTACAAGTAGCTCACGAAGGAACACCTCAAGTGAAAAGATCAAGAGGTACTCTACTATACTCTCAGTATGAAAACTTCACTATGAAAGAAGGAGAGACAATCCAAGAAATGTACACAAGGTGACAACTCTGACAAATGAACTTAAGTCTCTTGGTAGAGTCATTCTTGAAGAGGACAGTGTAGAGAAGATCCTGACAAGGGTCTTACCAATTTCCTGGGAAAGTAAAATCACTGCTATCCAGGAATCCAAAAATATAGCAACCCTCAGATTGGACGAGCTAATTGGAAACCTTACTGCCTATGAACTTAGAAGGCAGACAATGAAAATGGATTCTCCAAAGAAGGAAAGGAGTCTAGCACTGAGAATCACTAAAAGAGCAGATCTGGAGGAAAATGAGATGGCCATGATTACCAAAGAATTCAGAAACTTTCTCATAAGGAAGAAGGGCATCTCTAGAGGTTGAAACTACAACAAACCAAAAGCTCCAGAGAGGACAACAACGAGGGATGCTACAAGTATGGAAAGACTGACCACCATATCAAGAACTATCCTCAGTGGGAAGTGGAATGGAAAAAGGAGAGATTTGAAAGAAGGAACTGGTCAAACCAAGAAAACCACAACAAAAGTTGTGGTTGCTGCTTGGGGGGAAAGCTCAGATGAAGAATCAGAAGATGGTGAGAATGAAGAACATGCGCTCATGGCAATTGGCGAATCTGATAAGGAATCATATGAAGAACCAGAGGCAAGTATATCCCATCTCAAAAATAAAATAAAGTTCATATCTAAAGAAAAACTCTCTGAGTTGCTACTTGATTTCATGGATGATTCTGAAGAAACAACCAAAGAGAAAGAACAACTCTCTAAAGAGTGTGCAATGCTAAAAGAAAAATGCATGAATCTGAAAATCAGAGTAAGTGAATCTGAAAAGAAAAACACGGTTTTGATGAACCAGGTTCATCCACTTGAAACTAAGATTCTAGAGCTAAAATCTGAAAATTTTAAATTAAAGCTAGGAACTAGTAAAAATATTGTTGATCATTCTCATGATTTAAAATTAAAGCTAGGAACTAGTAAAAAGAACTTGGTAAAGTCAAACATGAATTAGATCAAACTTGTAACTGGAATAAATCCTCTGATGCCTTGATATGGCTTCAAGAAAATCATAGTAGCAACCGGAGAGGACTTGGCTTTGGGAGTCAATTGCCCAAGTGGGATCCCAAAAGCAAGTATCTCACTCTCCCTGAGAATAAAATTTGCACCCACTGTGGTAAGACTGGTCATTACAAAATTGAGTGTACTGCAAAAGAGCAGGCCAGTCGAAGAAATGAGAGCTTTGTTAAAAGAAAAAACTGGCTACCAAATTGGGCCAGAAAAAGCTTAATTCATCCTTTCTCTCATAGAAAAGGACCCAAACTAGTTTGGGTTCTTAAGACTAACCCCTGATTTCTTTTTGTAGGTTCAAGTGAGAGGAAGAAGCCAAATTTGGTATTTGGATAGTGGCTGCTCAAAACATATGACAGGGAACAAGGAACAGTTCCTTTCACTTGAAAACATCAAAGGAGGAAATGTCTCCTTTGGAAATGGAAATAAAGGTGAAATTATCGAGGTTGGTAAGGTAGGTAAGGATGACACACATTCCATTGAACATGTTTACTTGATAGATGGCTTGAAATATAGCCTGATCAGTGTGTCACAATTGTGTGACAGAGATAACCTGGTTGCTTTCACTTCCACAAAATGTTTTGTGATTAACCTGCTTACTGACAAGATTGCTTTGCAGGGAAAAAGAATGAATAACATCTATGTCTTAGACTTGTCCACACTATCAAAAAATGAACTCACTTGCTTAAGTGTATTGGACAGTGATCCCCTCCTTTGGCACAAAAGACATGGTCACACGAGTCTGAATCAGCTTAACAAATTAGTCTCTAAGGACTTAGTGGTAAGGCTTCCTAACATTAAGTTCAAGGAAGACAAAGTTTGTGAGGCATGTGCAAGGGGGAAATAGGTAAGATCCTCATTCAAAAGCAAGTAAATGGTCAGTACCACCAGGACGTTGGAACTGGTTCATATGGACTTATGTGGTCCTATGAGAACTCTGAGCAGAGGTGGTAAGAAATATGTTCACTTGGACCTTCTTTCTGACATCTAAAGATGAAGCATTTGATATGCTCACTTCATTTGTTAGAAAAACTCAAAAACAGTTAGGAAATCAACTAGCATCAATAAGATCTGATCATGGTACTAAATTTGAGAATGCAAAATTTGCTGAATTCTGTGATGAACATGGTATAAATCACAACTTTTCTGCCCCTAAAAACCCAAAGAAAAATGGGGTTGTTGAAAGAAAGAAAAGAACTCTTGAAGATATGGCTAAAACCATGCTTTTTTCTATCAAACTACCCCATAGCTTCCGGGCAGAAGAAATAAATACAGCATGCTACATAATAAATAGATGCATGACCAGACCACTGGTAGATAAAACTCCTTATGAATTACTCAAAGGGAGAAAGCCCAACATATCCCACCTTAGGGCTTTTGGATGCAAGTTCTTTGTGCACAACAATGGCAAAGATTCCCTAGGTAAATTTGATCCCAGAAGTCATGAGGGAGTATTCTTGGGATATTCATCACATAGCAAAGCTTATAAACTATATCACAAAAGAACTATGTGTGTAGAGGAGAGTGTGCATGTTGTTTTTGATGAAACTAACACTCTTTCTGAGAGACAGGAACCAAAAGATGAGGAGCTTGGACTGGTCAGAAGCAGTGAATAAATTGAAGCAATTATGGAAGATGGAACAGGTGATGGACCAGGTCCAACTACCCCAAGAAACATGATAGGGGGAACTCAACAGCAAATCACTCTGGACCTTGGCCCTGATCCTGCTCCACAACAACAAGACATCATGGATCATCTAGAAGTGAACAATTGGTGCTCAAACCACACAGATATCAAAACTCTCATCCTCTTGAGAACATCATAATAGATTTTACATCCGGAATCAAAACAAGATCCTCCTTGAAAAATCTGTGTGCGTTTGATACCTTTCTATCCTTGATCGAACCAAAGAACATTTCTGAAGCCTTATAGGATGCTGACTGGGTAAATTCCATGCAATAAGAGTTGAATCAATTTGAAAGAAGTCAAGTATGGCACTTGGTACCCAGACCACTAGACAGACCAGTGATTGGCACAAAGTGGGTCTTCAGTAACAAACTCGATGAGGATGGAACTGTTACAAGAAACAAGGCCAGACTAGTTGTCCAAGGATATAGTCAAGAAGAGGGAATTGGCTATGATGAGACCTTTGCTCCTGTGGCAAGACTAGAGGCAATCATACTTCTTATAGAATTTGATGCACACATGGAATTCACTCTCCATCAGATGGATATAAAGAGTGATTTCCTCAATGGCTATCTAAAGGAAGAAGTATTTGTCAAATAGCCTCCAGGTTTTGAAAGCAAGGAAATATTTGACCATGTATACAAACTTGACAAGGACTTGTATGGACTCAAACAAGCACCAAGAGCATGGTACGAGCGGCTATCGAAATTCCTGCTAGAACATGAATACAAACGAGGTAAAATTGACAGTACCTTGTTCTTAAAGGAAAAAGGTAAGGATTTCCTAGTTGTGCAGATATATGTGGATGATATCATATTTGGGGCAACCTCTGACAAATTGAGTAAGGAATTTGCTAAACTTATGGGGAGTGAGTTTGAGATGAGTATGATGGGTGAGCTAAACTTATTTTTCGGCTTGCAAATCAAGCAAAACTCAAATGGAACAATGATCCATCAACAAAAATATGTGAAATAATTTCTCAAAAGATTTAAAATGGAAGACTCAAAAGAAATTGACACCCCCAGAGCCACAACTACAAAATTAGATGTGGATAAACCTGGTTCATCCGTTGATCAAAATATATACAGAGGGATGATTGGGTCTTTATTATATCTCACTGCCCACAGACATGATATTGTGTTCGGTGTAGGACTGTGTGCTAGGTTTCAGGCAAATCCAAAGGAGTCCCATCTAACTGCAGTGAAGAGAATTCTGAGATATCTGAAGGGCACTACTGATTTATGTCTTTGGTATCCTAAAGGTAGTAATTTCGACCTTGTAGGATATGCTGATGCAGATTATGCAGGTTTCCTGGTTGATAGGAAAAGTACCTCAGGCATGACTCACATTTTGGGCTCTTGCCTTGTATCTTGGGCCACCAAGAAACAAAACTCAGTAGCCTTGTCTACTGCTAAGGCTGAATATGTGGCTGCAGCCTCATGCTGTGCTCAATTGCTATGGATCAAGCAACAACTCATGGATTTTGGTATAGAGGTTGGATGCATTCCTATTTTCTGTGACAACACTAGTTCAATTAGCATGACGAAGAACCCCGTTCATCATAAGAGAACCAAGCACATACATGTCAGACACCATTTCCTAAGAGATAACTATGAAAAAGGAATGATCTCAATCGAATTATGTGTTACTGACAAACAAATTGCAGATATCTTCACTAAGGCACTAAGTAGGGAGCATTTTGAGAGAAAAAGGCTATAATTAGGGATAATTAAGATCACCTAATGGAAAAACAAAATGGATTTATTTTTTGGCTAGAAACACTAAAATAGGTAGCTAACCAGACTAATCATTGCTTAGTATCATGACTTTACTGCCATACTCTTTTGCCATGATTAATAGGATCCCTGGCTACTAATGATGTTTTTCTATCTTTGTAAATTGAGGCAAATTAAAGACTATAACACGATGAACCTGGTTCATCGCTGCTAGTTCATCTGACTGGCAAGGTACATGCTCATCACCATACACTTATTGAAATAATTATAGTCACACATGAGCAGGACTCTATCTAATTTGGTTCATTTCAAATTATTAGTACTTATCCCAAAATGAACTCGTTTCCAAGTGTCCCATTGAACCTTAATTATCCTAGATTTAGCGAGTCATAAGCATCTAAATACTGACACTCCTACAGCGATTAGACTCCCACTTGACCAAGAATTATGCCCGTTGTACAATTAATAACCACATCTTTAAAAGGCCATCATTACCTCCCCTCTTCAAAATCATAACCATCGAACCAAGTTCATCATTCCTCTCATACCAAAGTGATCAATATTCTTCTCTCCCCAAATCTTCATAACAATGTCTTCTTCACCACCCCCTGTTTCATCTTCATCAACCACCCCTTATTACGGGGTCGGTGTTGACGACAATGGTTCTAATTCTCCATTGATACACAACTCACATTCTCCAACCAGGTCTTCGACCCCCAAAACCCTCCAATTCCTGAACCTATTCCTGAACCTTTCCGTGAACCCACTCCTTCACCCAAAGCAGTCCTAGCCGTTACACCTAGCCCTACTCCAGCCTCCAGAAAACGTAGAGTAAAGATGTTGGCCAGGAAAACAGTTGCCTCTGGTTCTCATGCCACAAAATTAAATGAGATACTTCAAGCCAACAAGGTCCAAAACTCTGAATCTTCCAGTGAGTCCTTCAAATCTGCAAATGAGGATGCAGCACCGGGTTCATCTGAGACTGAAAAGGGAAATCTTGAAGTTGGGTCTGTAACTGAAATGGCTGAAAACAGGTTTATCTTGATTGGGTCGATAGTGGATGTAGAGGTACCGGATAGGCGAAGACAAATTGGCAAAAATATAAACATCGAGAGAGAGAGGGATAAGGGAGTTCAGAAAGGGGATCTGGGAAGGAAGGTGCCACTCTGGCTATTGGTGGCCCCGCTCCTGTGATTGTTGAGGAAGGATTCAAAGTTTTACGGGGAAGTAATTCTGGGGAAGCAGCAGCAGGTCTGGAAAGCCTACAACAAGCAGTAGATGAACCTGGTTTATCTATTGAGGAAACGTTGTCTGAGTTGATGAAAAAGTTGGGTGAGTCCTACAATCCCAAAAAGAAGAGAACTCCAAAATCCAAGAAACCTAATAACGCAGTTCCAACCAAGAAGAGGAAAGCTTCATCATCTGATGATGCTCCTGCCCCAAAAAGTCGTGCTACTAGAAGCACCGTTAGGAAAGCAGAAGAAAAACTGGAAAAAGCTCTGAGAGAGAGCAAGAATAAGAAGTCTGCCAAGGGAAAGGCAAAAGTTGGAGAGCCTGTTGAGGCATTTCATATTGATGATGATGAGATGGGCCTGGTCCATCAGGAGGAGCAACCAGCACCAGTTGAGGTTGAGACATCAAAACTCACGAAAGCTAAACTCAAGAAAGCTAAGGCTTCTTCCAAGAAGTCAGCATCTGTGTCTGCCACACCCTCAACAATTGCAAAGAGGACCAGCTCTGAGTCAAAGAAAGTAAAGATTGTTGAAGATGAGGAATGGAGTGGAGAAGAAGTGGAAGTGTTGGTGAAGAGACTGACAAACTCACAATGTTTGGAAAGCATACTATCTTGAAGGGGAAGTTGTTTCGAGACCTTGAGGAGTTAGGTATGATTTTCCTTATGGATACCTTGGACGTGCAAGGGTGGAAGGACATGGTTCTTTACCTTGAGGGAAGGCTTTCTAGGAATGAGTTGGTTGAATTTATGGCCAACGCAGTTGTCAAAGATGGCAGGGTATCCTCCAAGGTTCAAGGGGTTGAGATTTCGTTTGATGCAAAGGAGTTGGGAGAAGTGTTGCATATCCCTTCTGAGGGTTATGATGATTATACTAGGCAAAGATGGCCTAATATTGATGTTTTTCCCTCAGCTCTTCAAGTCACCAGATTTTTCTATGAGAATGAGGAAGAACTTGAGCCCAGGGCAGTGTTAAAGAGTGAGATGAGGCCTCAACACAAAGTGTTCTTCGAGTTTGTGATAAAATTTCTGCTGCCTAGTGTTGATACCTAATTTGTCCTCAAATTAGTTTTAAATTTACATATATACCTTCAAAATCAGTTTTATAATAATTGGTATTTTTCTGTAGTTTTTCCACACTTTTATTAATTTATCTAGTATTTTATCTCCAATAATTAATCATAAATTGCATTACAAATGATTTCAAAACATTCCTTGGCTTAATATATCATTTTTGTATCCTATTAAGATTTAATTATTTCACAATTAGCCAAATTGACATTATTTGGCTATAATTGCAATAACTTTGTAATTATAGCCTAATTATATATTTTGTTCCATTTCTACTCGATAATCAGTCATTTTATATTTTTTATACTAATTAGTCACTTTAATTTCATATATTTAGAATTAATTCCATTTTTTATAATTCATAGCCATTTTTATTAATTATTTATCAATTTTTATGGGTATTTAACATTTAGCAACTTTTAGTTTTTGATTTTTACCCAATTAACCCGGACCCCTTAACCCTATTAATACCCTGCCCAGTCTTCAAATCTCACCCGGCTTAATCCTTCTTTAATCTGAGCCGTTGATTAATTCAAATCAACAGCCCGGATCTCTCCTTTCCTTAATTAACCCCTAAATGACTACCCNTCTCTCTCTCTCTCTCTCTCTCTCTCTCTCTCTCTCTCTCTCTCTCTCTCTCTCTCTCTCTCTCTCTCTCTCTCTCTCTCTCTCTCTCTCTCTCTCTCTCTCTCTCTCTCTCTCTCTCTCTCTCTCTCTCTCTCTCTCTCTGAATCCTTTCGACTCTCTCTAGAACCTTCATCCCCCTGCTGGAAACTATGGAGTTTCCACCTCTCCTCGACCTTATGGCTCCGCCTTTCATGCCCGTGTCACCAGTGGAGGCTCTCAATCAACCTTGAGGCGGTCCACTCCCATCTCCGATCTCATGCCATGTTTTCTGTCCTCCTATGGCCATTCGAGTAAGATCCTTGCATTTTCCGGACAAACGCCGGTAATATCTAAGCCTTCTTCTCCTTTTGGTTTTTCTCTAGAAACCCTAGCTTTAAATCGTCCTATCTTTTTAGATCTGTGATGGATTTATGTCTCTTCTAAGGTTTTCACCTGTCTTCTCTTAAAACCCCTTTGTTTTTCAAATGATTCTTCATTTTTAAGAACTAGGGTTTCTTAACCCCTTTTTAAAACACTTTATCTTCTAATTCTTAGTACTAATCTCTGATTCCCAGTAGGATTTTTAACGTTTTCGCTTGAGTCTCCTCTTTACCCTAATTATCTGGTGAAACCCCAATTTTAGGGTTTGAGTTCGTATTATTTGCTATGTTTGCTTATCTGTATGTTCTTCTGGATTTTCTCTGTGTTCTATGCTCCCCACTTTAATTTTGTTGTTAGGGTTTCCAACCTTCTACTGTTTCTATGATTTCTTGCTTAGGGCTTCTCTGATTTTTGTGCTATTTATTGTTTAACAGACTGGATTATTTGTTGTATCGATTCTTTTACATAATATTCTCTATTGATCCTATTGATTTCTCCAAAGATGTGATATATTTTCTCGAAGTTGTGACTCCTGTATGTTTTCCTTAGAGCCTTTTACTGATTTTGAATTACTTCCTTATTTGTGAGATGATTTCCTTAGTTAGTACTTATTTCTTGTGATTTTTAGTCTCATCCGTGATTCTTTGACTGATTTTTAGAATTAAATTGTATTCTACCTTATTTATAAATATGCTTCAAATACTTAGCATATATTTTCCTTACTTGGAATATTCTGTATTTGGTCTTTATTACATGCTACATGCCTTTACCCCTCCTATTATAGTAAAATCAGTTCATAATTGATTCTTTCCTTATGTAACACTAATTGTGTCTGTTTGAACTAGGACTCCCTAATTAAAGGGAGTCTGGGTCTGTGATTGATTCTGATTGAATACTACTTCCATTATTATGTTAAACCAGTACTCCTTACCTTATTTTCTACTCGTTTTCAAAATCTATAAATACTTCTACTGTCTCCTTAATAAAGACGAACAATACACTATTCTGAACTCTCTTACACACACATACTCTCATGTTTCTCTTGGCGTTTACTTGCTACTCAGTCGGATGAAAGCCAAGACTGAGTGATTATACTGTTCTATTGCTCTACACACTACTTCTCTACCTCTCTTCACTTTATTTCTCTCCACTTTGCACTCATTCTTTCATTCAACTGGTATGTTTTCAGTTTAAGTTTACAGTATCCAAAACAATATGTTTCTGTTTGTCTTACGATTCCTTTTGTTTCTCTTATGTTTCTACTTGTGGTTCTGTTGTTTACCTTGAAATTAGCATGCATGTTCTGTCTATGTGATTTCCCCTTCCCCCCTCCCCCCTAGTTCAGCATGTCTATTGCTCTCTCTCTCTCTCTTACGTGTTTTCACTATAATTTTTCCTTACCCATGATTCCTAACACTATAGGCATGTATTCATGACCCCTAGTTACTATGTAATCCTGAACCCTTCCCCTGGACCTAATGTGTAACTCTATTTAGCAACCCTTAATCTAATGTTGTTAAGCTCCTGGCATGAACTCTTTGTGATGGACTATTGCTATGACTATTTAAGTTCTGTAGTACTTCGCTGGTGTTAACCTGTGTGCAGATATGCTTTCACATATGAACTATTTGTCCCCAATTTCCCCCTTCCCTGTTTGTGACTGCTTTTCTTGCACTATGCATGCTGATATGGTTCTGAGTTGTTGATTGTCTTACCCTCTTCCCCTTCAAATTTTTTTTCACTAAAATCAAAATATGTTGTTCTCCAAAACTTATTTCAAACTACTCATTTTTAAACCGCTTCAAAACTATGTCAAGCACTTCCACTATACTCTTAGACACTAGGTTCTACCCTCTTGTGTGAGCATTGCCTTGGGACTCTTGAGCTCCCTCTGATCTTTGACACGCAAGGGTTGGCCTCTCCACACTGCACTTACTCTATCTTGGCTATGAAATCTGGGTGTGAGCACTGCCTGGGATCCTTTGAGATCCTTAGGGAACTCTGACGCACCTGGATTATGTGAAAGGATGTGAACTAATGGCATTTGAGGCATTTTTGGGATTTTCGGCCTATCAGTAGGCTCCCTACAGCATAACTTCTTCCTTTTCTTATTTCAGTTATGTAATTTATGCAAATGGCCAGTAATAACTACTTGTAAACTACTATGAGGATGGATAGTAGAAAGGGAAAGGGTGACTATGTATGCTTTAGCTATTAAAAGGGTAGAAAACATGTTATTAGGTTTATATTCCTACTTGCGCAATAGAGACCATGCTTAGGAATCATTTCATGCATTAGAGATCATGTTCCCTAGGATTTATATTTACTATTTTTAGCATGTCCATCTCACTGTCATATCACTTAGAGAATCCTGCGTTAAAATGTGTTAATAACCAGTACTTTGCAATCATGATCTATGCTTCCATGTACACTTAGAGATCATGTTTAGGGTAAACAACACTAAAATAAATTGCCACTCTTGCATCTTCTGAAATCATGCTTAATGCTGTAATTATTGTGCATTTAGAAATCCCGCTTAGTATTTTGTATATGCATCATTCTGCATCCCTATCTGTGCATTGGATATCATGTTTTAGGACTCATCCTCCGCCCAATTACCAATGCATGAAAAAGGACCTAAAACTATTTTACCATGTCTCTAAACAACTAGTGATAATTCTGCATTTGACGCAACACCTAAGTACAACATGTTTAGGCAAAACAACTCAAACAGTCCTTTAATAATCTGGGTAATTACTGCGCATTGTCCTACGCCTAGGAAAGCCTTAGGTAATCAAAGTTGTTAAAACTTGAAATATGCCTATTTATGTATGTTGCTTAATTATCAACAGGATAAAATCAGTAAGTAAAACTGATTAGGACTTCCTCTCTGAGTTATGCAATAAATCTATCTCTGTTATTATCATTTAGATACCATATTTTAGGATCTGAATCAAAAGACCTTAACTGTGTATTTGTCGTGCTGCCTATCTGCATTACTTGTAGAGGTATACTTGTGCCTTTTCTCTGCTTTTCTGTGTTTCCCCCTAACTGCAGTCCTATATGATCTTATTTTTTGCCTTAGTGTTTTTCCTTCAAACCTGAGGGTCTTCTGATGTGAGACTAAATTGCATAGTTTTACATGTGATATACCTTACATTTTATGCGCATTAATAATAAAAATACACTTGTTATGTGCTTAA